>JAUZST010011978.1:0-11657 GCA_034779995.1 Parotocinclus haroldoi
TATCCAGAGCAACTTACAATTAATACAGTCTTACAATCCAAGCAATTGTGGGTTAAGGGCCTTGCTCAGGGACCCAACTGTGGTAGAGGTTGGATTTGAACCCTGAACCTTTTGGTCCATAGTCCAGTACCTTAACCACTAGTCCACCATAGACCCACATATATATTAAATTATTCATAAACTTCAATTATTTTTTTTGTCCAAAAATGTTCTCTTTTTTTTACATTTTTATATTTATCTTCTGTTTTTTTTGCATATATTATATATACTGCCCAAGGATGTTGCGTCCTTTTTTAAATTTTTGTCCTTGTGAGGTTTCTTTCTTATAACATTTAGGGAGTTTTTCCTTGCTGCTTTAAGGAAATGCTTGTAAAAATCGCCACAGAAATTTTATTTGACTTGCCTCGATCATGCTACGCCAACAAAACATTTCCACACTGTTTTACTATACTATACATACTATTGTAATTTCTTCTATATATTCTATATATGTATTATATTATATTATACTATATATATTCTATATATTACATTTTATTTTATTTTACTCATTATTTTCCTCAAATACTGTATGTGCTCTCTTCATTTTTATATTTAGCTTTTGTTCTTTTAAACCTGTACCAAATTAATACGTTTTAGGTAACTAGCTAGGTTCATTTCTTACATAAAATGTCTAAATTTCCAATGAAGGATGGGTCTCTATTTAAACCTTGGTCCAGCCAAGTTTTTCCTTGGCTCTGTCATCCAGACTTGCTGAGTTAGGGCGCTGGGACTAGAAATGTGTGAAGCCGCTTTGTGACAATGCTTCTTTGTAAAAAGCTTTACAGAAAGCAATTTGATTTTGACTTTAACCCACACTGTGTTGCAAGGGCATGACGACATTGCACATTATATTCTGACACACTTCTGTGAGATTTGCCAGTCCCTCAGCTTGTTTCAGAGAACAAATACAATGCAAACAGTATATAAAGGAATGAGTTCAGTAACCTGTTGATTACTGACAGTATCATATTTTCTGCAGTTCTCCATGTTTTTCAGGTAAACACACTCATGGTGGATGAGGGGCCTTCTACATATTAGAGAACTGCTCACAAAAATCTGAGGATATTTCAAAATGAATATGAAGCGATGAAAAAAAAAAAAAAAAAGAATTTGTTTTATTTCATTAAACAAGATAGTCAGAAAAGCAAATGAAAAGTTGTTTGATTACACAAATGATATACAAAATCTGTTATCGTGATTGAGTATCAAGTGACATATGTATATTCACGGGGGTGAACAGAAGCATGTCAAACTGGACGAGAGTGCCGCACATTGACTGTTCAGTAGATTGTATGATCACCAGTGACTGCCAAAACACACTGCCAATGACTGGGCATGCACAGGATCGGATTGTCCAGTAGGGGTGGGCGATATGGCCCTAAAATAATATCACGATATGAGGATATTAGGATACTTTTGCGATAACTATATTGGGATACTATTTGCCGATATATTTCAACCACATACAATTGCAAAATATATTTTGTTTTTTAAAATACCTCACCTCGAAGCATTTTTGACATTCCTTGTGCTCAGCTACGTGCTCCTGCTTGAGGTGGTGAAACAGATTAGATTTGTTGGTACAGACCTTTTGCATAGCTTTCATATCACTGTAGTTTGTTGTACATCCGATATTTTGTCCCAAAACCACTTCCACACTACCGAAGTCGCTCTTATGTTTGGGACAAACTCCTCCACAGCAGATACACTTTCAGCAATATCTGTTGCTCTGCCGATGAGGCACGTAATGGAAGTACTCCATACTCTGTGTAAATCCATTACGTAAAGACGTCAGAATATCACGATATGGATATTTTATATCGTCTAAAAATTATACCAGTATTATTGAGAATGATACGATATAGCGCACCCTTATTGTCCAGCAGTTCTTTTGAAATGCTCTTCATTCATTTTGAAATGTACATAATGTTAAGTAGCAGTGTTGTTGGAGTTCAGTGGTTTTGGATACAGTGTTCCCGCGCCACTTCGTGGTTCACGTTTTGCGGACTCAGTGCTTCGCGGGTTTTCAATAAATATTAATGGAAAAAATATATGGTGGATTTTCACTGATTTGCGGGATTTTGCAGAACTTTTACATTAAAAAAAAATCACAAGATTTATAAAAATGTCATAAATACTAATTCTAACAATAAAGAAATGTTATACACCATAAAATACTACAATTTACAGTAATTAGTGTATTTACTCCACGGATGAATATGCACCAAAAACGAGAAGTAAGACTAGAGCATCGCCTGCCTGAGTCATTACATGCTGACATGACAAGCTTTTATGTGTGGTGTTGTGTTCGCGGTTTGTGAAAGTGTCATCATAGACTGAATTCATTCAAGCCCTACGATGCCACCCAAACGTTCTGCAAGTTCTACAGCTAAAATAATGTATAAATACTTGTATTTATTGTATATACTTCTATAATTATATAAATAAATATAGCGTCCCTACTTCGCGGATTTTTGTGGTCCTGGAACGTAACCCCGTGATAAACGAGGGAACACTGTACAATAGTTCAACAAAGTTAAATGTTTCTTTTTTGCTTAAGAAGATAAAACATGCTTATTGACAAATGGAAGCATATTTTGTTGTCTTGCATTTCAAGTCCTTACTGGTACATTGTCTTAAGTGCCGAATTTTTCTAGCTCTCTCTTAGCCCTAGCTTTCTTATAAAATGCCTTTTCAGTCTTTACCTGAATTCAGATAAACATATTTGTGAAGTTCAGATGCCTTTTTTAATCCAAAAAAACAGCCCCAGATAGGTTTATTATTTAAAAGGAATGCTTGGGTCTTAAAAAAACAATTCATCTCTTAACAGGGCCTCTGCACTGAGGGAAGCGATGTACAAGGACTTCAAGTCTGGCCAAGCTGCAGGTAAGTGTTGGTCGTACCCAATGTCACCAGCTCAGCAGGACGGATGAGTATTTGTCTGAGAAGGCGGTTTGCTGGCAGGATTTTCTCTGCACACATGAAAAGCCTGTCAGTGTGTCTGTAAGGAGAGGGGACGTTCAATTACAAGAGACGTGTCTTGTCCCCAGTGTTTTGGCTCAGAATGCTTGAAGGTTATAGCTTCAGAGATCTTTTATTAAGTTGCAACAGCTTGAAATCTTTTCACAGGTCCATCCATGGCATGTTTGTGGTCAAATTTGGTGATCCCAAATGATGTTACACATTAAAATAAAGTTATTCCTAGTGAGTATCACAAATTTGCACTTCCTTTTAATGCCAATCTTTTTCTCCATTTTTCATTTTTTAAATTTGACTGGAACACCAATTATGATATCAATTAAATGATATATTCATGAATATTGTGTCTTTATATGCATTGTTAAATATATGCCTTAAGCATAGTAAAACATACAAACACTGTAAACTGAAGTACTAGACTACAAAATACTCTGTTGGATAATCTGTGCACAAAGAGTTTTTAGTATGAGATAAATAAATCGCCAGAGATTTTTATTTTTTTTTTCAAACTGTGCAGCCGTGTTGCTGTTGGTGCCACTGTCACGTGACTTCCTGTCACCAACACTGAACCATGTTGCACCATCAAATATTGATATTGCTTAACCCAAAACTGTTTTAAAAAAGCTGAAATTTGAAATACCAGTAGTCCCTGATTTACGATGGGCATACATTCTGATAAATTCATCGTAAGTTTAATATACAACATATATATCATAGACTAGGCTACATTAAACACATTTAAACCATGGCCACAGCTGGGCAAAGTCAGTAATATCATCAAGTTTATTTTCTAAAAAAAAAATACTTAATATTGTGTGTATATTATTGAGTAAGTAATGAAAGTAAACAAAAAAAAGTTATAGCTTGACCTTGCCTTTTCCTCACTTGACTACAGTTTACTACCTTATCTCACTTTCTTATGAGTATGTTTTTGCATGTGTTCATGTGTTGGATGGGTTGCCATTCCGTTACTCGGGGATGCTCCCCTGTTAGGGCTCCTCTCCCTCAGGCACTGCCAGATAATTCAGTATGATGCTCAGCCATGACAGACTAAATGTTGTATATAAAATTAAATTAAATGTATGAGAAAAATGATTTTGTGCAAATGAACTAGAGTACAGGCATTCATTGCTTAACACTCTCAATAAGCCATGTAACCTCGCTGCTTGTTGCTCAGGTCATCAGCTTTTTGTCTCAAATAGAAACTAAATTGCACGTCCCATGATCTACCCACAGTTCTTGGACTGTGGACTTGACTAAACTTGACCAGTCACCTCAGTGTTTGTATGTAGCCCAAGCACCTCATTCAGAATTAATGAAACAATGTGTGTTTAAAGGACTGTGGTAACATAGCATTTAACGAACTGGACTATGGATCAGTAGGTTTATGGTTAAAATCTTACCTCTTCAAAGCTCCCAAAGTTGGGTTCCTTGAGCAAGGCAGTTTGATTGTAAGCAACAATTTGATTCTAAGATTATCCAAATGGTGGATCCAAGTGTGCTCGAGGGGGTGGAGTTATGAGGGGGGAACACAGCCATGAAGGAAACCCAACTCCCCCACCATCAACAAACCATAATGAGTATAAACACAATTAAAAACAGACACAATTACAATGACTTCTGCATTCAGGCCTATGCCCAACCCCAGGCCATGGAGGACCAGAACTTGGCACAGTCCAGCAACCACCCCATACTTAATGCAAAAAAAAATTAATTCCATAGCTATTTGATGAGTGCAAGTGCATTACTTCTCCTGTATTAAATCCAGACACGCCAATTGAGCCTGCCAATGGCAATGGAGTCAGCGATGGAATGAACCTAGTTAATTTAGCGAAATCTCAGAGGAACAAGGTGGCTCTAGGAGATATGTGTGTCTTTTTCTAATAGGCTCTCGCTAGGCTGGTCATGATGGATTCGAGGGCAGGCGTCTCGCCTGTCATACACATGGCCAGTTTTACAGTGGATGGTCTGGAAGCGGCTGCAAAGACCTAAGCTGGCTCTTTAGTTAAGAGCCTGACTCCTATTACCCAAATGGTGACTCATGATCCCATAGGTGGCATGATTGTCATTTAAGACACCTCCCTTTCCTCTCTGTCACTGTCACTCTGTGTGCGCGTGTGTGTGCGCGTGTGCGTGCGTGTGTGTGTGTGTGTGGAGGGGGCCAGTGATCAGGTTCACACCTGATTCATTCTTTTCTTGGTGTAAGAATCTGCACCGTCTCTTAAAAGCTGTGACTGACATTAGGTGCTGACGTAAGGAGCTCACAGGCTGGTTAATCCGGAATTTGGCTGCTCTTAGTGACTAGTTCATGATTTTCGATCTGATATTATTTGGGGTCTTAGTTATGCCGATAGATATATACAGTAGATAGACAGGCAGACTTTTTTGATTTCCATTGGAAATTTGGGTCTTATCAGTTCAGACTTAACTTGGTGAATCTAAAACCTTTTGCTTTAAAGCAAAATGCTTTATCAGCATTCAGTTCCCACCAATACATAAGGTTTCACTGTATTTGTCTTGAAGGTATCAAGAGCCAAATGTGCTAAGCTTTTCCATCTGTTTTCAGGCGTATCTCCTGCCTTCTGCTGTCCACATAATTTTTTCATCGATCAAAACCAGGTTTAAATAAATGACTGTGTTGTGCTTTGAGCAGTTGCCAGGTCCCTGGTTGTCCTGCGAAATTGGGTTGCTTTTTTAACTGATGTGTGGATTAACTTTTTCTTTTGGGGTTGGGTTGGGCTACCCTGCCCTCCAGGTGTTACATTTAGTAGTGTATTTATTGTAATTCATTCTGTTGTTCTCAATGTCACTTTTTGTAATACTGATAACATGTTAGGAGTTGACAGAAAAACTGGTGAATTTTCATTTTGAGCAACAACAAAACCATAGAGAATGCATCGGCTAGATGGAATCATTTTATTATCAGGAGCTTTAGTCAAAGTGATATGTAATAGCTGTTCATTTTGGGGCATCAATGATATCTTTTAATGAAATGGTTTACTTATATTAAATGCAGGCAATTGGGACCTAGCACAGGTCAATAACATTCAATAACATTTTCTAAATAGTTTATAGACAGTATATAGTATTAGTATAGTGGTTCCCAAACTCGTAGAGATATTGCATGCATAGAAAATAGGGAAATAAGACCTGTTTAAGTTACATCCATCCGTCCATCTATTATCTTCCATTTAATCCACATGGGGTCGCAGGCCAGCCCACCCGGGTCGCCAGTCCATCGTAGGGAACACACTCAGTCGTACACTAAGGCCCACTTGAGAGACACCAGTTACCCTATGTCTTTGGACTGTGGGAGGAAACCGGAGTACCCGGAGTACACCCACACAGGCACAGGGAGGACCCAGGCCGCTCCACCCTGGGATTAAACCCGAGACCTTCTTGCTGTGAGGCAGCAATGCTACCCACCGAGCCACAATGGGATGTTTATTTCATATGATCGATTAGATAGAAACCATCTCTCAATTAAATAGGATGAGAGACTTCCTTTTTTATGCATTGCCAATATTCCTCAGTCTCATTCAGATTCATCACTAGTTACCAGCACTCGAGCTTTATCATAAGACATTAAAACTCATTTTCACCATGAGTGCACTTAAGCTACAGTGCAGCCCTTTTTCCTATGTTCTTTCTTAAGAGTAGAAATATGAATTGGAGCACAGTAACTCACAGCAAGGGAGTGATACGTTAGCAAGCCCTGACATTGTCATGTTTTGGCAAAAGAATGAGATTAAAATGCTTTCCAGGTGCATCAACCATCTAAATCTATCAGCATTTATTTGGCAGGTGGGTCAAATATTGCATATTGCTCTAGCCATGTATCCCCCTTACCACTGCCATCTGGGATTGTGCTTTGCCACGAAACCACGCCTGAGGAGAAAGTGTGCAGACGTTGTTGAATCACACCGTAGACTCTGGCGTATATAAGAGGTTCTCGCAATGTAACCATGGTGGTAATGACACAGTAAATGCACATACGAGTAATGAACCATGCGTTGTATATTGTTATAAACAATGACAAGGTTTCCCCAAAGAAAAACGAAATGTGGAAAATAGAAAATCAAAAACATGTTGCTGTAGATGTGTGTATTCTAATTGACAGTTCAACTCCAAATCAGAAAAAGTTATGACGGTATGAAAAATGAATATAAAAAACATGTCATGGGATTTGTAAGGCAGACAGAATCTATTACCTCCAATAATTGAGACACCGAGTTTAAGTTGTAAAGGTGAAATTAACATTTATTTAGTTATATTCATGACTACAGCCAACATTTGAGGAAATGCTTATCCCAAGAGACGGATAACTTTTTTTTTTTTTTTAAAGGCATTTTAAAAGCCCCTGATAAGATTTAAAAACATGCACAGGTGATCGTTTAGCCAACTAACTTAATTCCTACAACACAGAACACAAATTGCGTTTGAACAGCAGGTGTGGTGCATACATTACTTTTGACGCCCTCTGTGCCGAGTTCAGGAACTTTATTGGTCATTTGGCGTAAAACAAAGATCTCTGATCTCCTGATTCCCTGTGTTCCAGTGTATTGCAGAAAACATCCACAATGGGTGATACAATAAGTGTCTCATAGCTCTGCTTTGTTCAAAACAATTTAGTCTAAGTTTAATAATGAACTCTTGTTGGAAGACAACTTTTGGTCTTACAAGGTTTTGACTATCTTTCTGATTAGTTATTTATGTCTTTTAGAGATCCCAGAATGTGGCAGATGACCTTCCCCTTTTCTGTTACAGAAGTAGAAGTTTGCATTCCCACAGATATGAATTAAAGTATTAATATTCATAAATTCCATGTCTGAGAATTTACCACCATTTGACATGAATATTTGACATATTCAGTGTGTTTTTAAGGTGTTTAGTCACTGAGGATACCAAGCAATTTAGTATCGTATCTACAAACTCGGCTTAAGGTCATTTTAAGATTAAGTATTGCGTCATCACTATGTTTGTTTCAAAATTGGGCACAGGTCAGGGCTGCAAATGTGCCCATTTAGTACCTGCACCCTATTCATCTGAAGCCATGCCTTTGTAATGTGTGCAGCATGGGGTTTGGATTGTCTTGTTGAAACGTGCATGAACTTCTCTGGAAAGGATGTCTTCCTGAAGGCAGCATATGTTGCTCTAAGATCTGCCATCACAGAAGAGCAGATTACCTTTCCTGAGGGCTCTGACATAGCCCCAATCCATGACCGACACTGGCTTTTTGACATGTTGCTGATAATAGTCTGGGTGGTCCTTTTTGTTGTTGATCCAGAGCACACCGTGTCCATTTTATCCAACATTAGACCTGGAATACTGATTTATCTAACCACAATACACGTTTCCACTGTGTCCATCCCGTTGTAGACAAAATGAACCTTTTGTTTTGCGCAGTAAAAATACGAAACCTATATACCTCCACCCAATCCAGTTACCCATTGCCACAATAAATTCACAGCCAAATGCTGCACCGGATTAAGTAGCCCAAAGAGCATGATACACTTTTGTGTTATATACTTCCCCAGCCAAATGCCCCGGAGCCCTACATAACCCTTAAGCGTAATGTTTCTCAACTGTAAGTACCCACACATCCAATTGTTCCACAGCACAATAATACCCCAATGCCCTTTAAATGCCCTTTAAACCCTAAATACACCACACAGCAAAATGCTTGTTAGGATTAAATACTGTGAAACTTTCCTGGTTATACAATTAAGGTACTGGACTATGAACCAGTAGGTCTAGGGAACAAATCCCCATTCTGCCAAGATGCCACTGTTGGGTTCTTAAGCAAGGGCCTTAACCCACAATTGCTTGGAATACAAAATACCCTTCTGAGCCAAATCCTTGCATTACAGATTCCTTGCATTAAGGATTTATAGCACACATTTTACCATGTCCAGTGTCAGCTGAAAATCAGCTACCAATGTTTCTTAGCTGTCAAGGGAAATTTAGGAGTAAATTCTCATATTCAGCTCAGACTTGCACAGGTATCATACAGTTTTATGAAAACTTTTACTGTGTAAATCAGTAATACCATGTTTGCTGATTGCTAATGTGATATTTAGTAACATTTCCTGAGTCTTCCTTAACCCAAAACAGAGGTTCAGATCAGGTCGAGACCAAGACAGGATCAAGGAAGTTTGTTTATGGTCTCGACTGAGACTGCACGCGAGTACTATAGCACTAGGTGTCGGGTTCTGTCCCAAACTTGGACAGTGCGCCTGTGTGTGCATTGGTTTACACCCCCTTACTCTGGTTTCCCCGCAGATATTCCCAACTCGTGTGTTAGGTTAACTGTTTGTTTAGGCTGTCCTCAGTGTGAGTCTGTCTGACTATCAGTTGTAAAGCCTGCCTCTGTAACAAATAGCCAATGACTCTGATACGACATTAAACAAACAAACAAAATCATTCTAAAATAAGATGCATTATTACAACCTCTGCAAGAAACAAACATCTTTGCACCTTGTGTATTTTGAGTTTTTTTGGGATTCAGAGTTTTTAAAGTTCAAGGTTTTCTAGCCTGATGCTAATGTGATTGTAATGACTGGCAGAATGTCTATGCTTTGAAAGGGTTTGCGACCCGGTGATTAGTAGCTTTAGTTTTTCTTGCTGTTAATGCATCTGAAACCTTTTTTTATATAGTTTTTGGCTCTGGCAAAAATGAAATCGGCCCAGTAAGATTAAGCTGATTTATAGCTTTCTGTTAAAACATTTCCCCCTCTGTACAAAAGTGCTGCTATGGTGATGCAACGGTGCTAATGGACTGCGGTAATAATGGCCAGAACCCATTGTAATTACTAACCATTTGTTGCAGCCCAAAGTCAAATTGCATTTTGATTCAGATGCGCTCACAAATTGAACAAGTTACGGAAAGAACATCAGAGATCCAAAGAAAATAGAGGAACAGATTGTCTCCGAGACTGAATTAAATGAAATAAGGGAACAGACTGGCTTCCCCTCATTTTCAGGAGTGGCAAGGAAATAATTTGATTGTACCTGGCAAACATTTAAGCTGCTTTTAATAGAGCTGAACTCTTGTGGAGAGCATATAGACAGCCAGGCATATTTAACATTAGAGTTAGAACATCAGCCCTAACCTACACTATTTGCTTTTATCTAATAAACTTGTTTCGTTTCGCGTTTTTGTTTTTGGCTTGGGTGTTTTTCCTGCGGTTTTCATTTTCAAAGAACAGTGAGCGATGCAGGGCTAATGCATTGATTTAGTTTTCACACAGAGCTAATTTAGATCTAAAGACTTTTGTTCTGACATTTAAGAGTCTTATGTCGGAACACTAATTATGCGTTACAGTAATCTGTGAACCTTTTATGTCCTTCTGTGCCTTAATCGTGTCATTAAATCAATAACGCAATTACCTTTCAAGGAAATTAATGGCACTGTGTGTTCAAGCTTTAACTTATTTTACTGGATCATCCATTTAGATTTACTCACCCACAACATGACAATAGATCCGCATAATGGATGTTTCTTTGGCAAATACTGCCCGTTTCTTTTACTTTTTTTTGTCATTTTTATTTAGTACTTGATTAAATCACTTGTTGCTTTAATGACGGCATCAATCCTGTGAGATAGCATTTCCTCTAGTGTTTCAGAGACCCTGTTAACACTTTATTATTGTGTTGAATCTGGATTGTATCCTGATAAAACTTTAACCACGTATATTTACACGATGGTCAAATTATTTTCCAGTCAGCCAGTTTATAATCTACTCATTGGCCAAAAAAATAAAGCACCCAGATAGAAGTGTTACAAGCATTTATGTAAATACTTCTACGTGTGGTCTGATTAGATAGTGGCTCTTGGCGCAAGAGAGCATAAAATTATACCTATGCTTAGACACCTGATCTTGCACACTCGTAAGTTGCTGAAGCTGGTTTCCCACGTCGTCCCATAAATGCTCGATTGGTGATAAATCTGGTGACTGCACAGGCCAAGGAAGTGTTGTAATCTGGTGGAGGCATTCCTGGGAAACACTCGCAGTGAGCGAGCATCATGCTACTGAAAAATGCCAGTTGGAAGTCCTGCAATGAGTGGCAACACGTAGCCACTTTTGTGGCCATTTATTCTTTAGCTACAAGATGCCCTGCCCGATCACTGACATGTTATTGGCTCTTGGATAATGACTGGGGTGACTGACTGTCATGTAAAGTGACTCCCCAGATCATCACACTAAGAGCAGGGGCAGTGTGTCGCTTCACAACTGGGCCAAGAGGTCTCCAAACTCGAACCCGATCGGCATCTCTCAAACAGAACCTGGATTTGTCACTAAACATGATACGGTTAAAGTCCATATCAGTCCAGGTTTCTTGTTCATGACCACTGCAAATGATGGCTGGCTGTCAGTGGCAAGCAGGTAAAAGGCACTATTGCCAACGGACTTCCTTTCAGCTAAGCACCTGAATACGAGTGTGTAGTGAAGCTGCCACCTGTGTCTAGGTGGTTGATAACGAAACTGTGAGAACTTGTTAGTAGGTCAAATGATGATTTCCATTACTAGTGGTCTGTCTGGATCTTTCAGAGCCTGTTCACTCTGTGTGTGTGTGTGTGTGTGTGTGTGTGTGTGTGTGTGTGTGTGTGTGTGTGTGTGTGTGTGTGTGTGTGT
>JAUZST010011979.1:0-11657 GCA_034779995.1 Parotocinclus haroldoi
TCGAGTCTCTAGCACAAGTCCCAGTCAAGAGTCGAGTCTCTAGCACAAGTCCCAGTCAAGAGTCGAGTCTCTAGCACGAGTCCCAGTCAAGAGTCGAGTCTCTAGCACGAGTCCCAGTAGGGTGTCGAGTCTCTGGCACGAGTCCCAGTCGAGTTTCGAGTTGCTTTCATGCGACAGTTGTAAGTTTTAGGTTTCGAGTCAAGTTGCACATGAGTGGATTTCTAAGTTCTAAGACCATTCTTCAGTCATCTGGACAAAGCCCTACGATACCCACCATGCACTGCTCCAGCTGGGACTGCACCACTTCCTGCTCTATGGTGTGGAAGTTGAGGACCCCCAGCTGAGCCTTGACCTGCTCCAACAGGCGCTCACACTCTTTCAAGCGCTGGTCAAAGTTGGCCGGCTTTTGGAAAAGTCGAAACTTGGCCTTCACCGCCAGCAACTTGGCCTTACGAGGAGAGAAAGAAAGAACGTGACACGAGCACAGGCGTGTGAAACGGTGGGGGGAAAGCGAATCGAGAATCCTCACGTATGTGGCGTCCACCTCGGCCCGCGCCTTCTCCGTCGCCTCGGCGTCGCCGGACTTCTTCTTCATGCCATCCAGGGTAACTTCGTGAGCGTTCAGTTCGGACTGGATTTTCTAAAAAAAAACAGAAGGACAGCACAACTGGTGAAAACGGCCCCCCCATCGTAACGCTACCGCCACCGGCCGTGCTTCAGAGGGGCTCGGGGGGGAACGGGAGACGGAATACGCTTAATTTTTCACCACCTCACCATGCCGTACCAGGGCCCCAGACCCCAGGGTGGCCCTCGCAGTGCTTTGTCGAGCATTATCCTGCTGAAAACCGCCGACTGGGGGGCCCTCCCACGAGACGCAACACATGCACTAGTCCCTGAGCCGTTAGTGTCCCTCGTGTCACTACTCTGGGTGACCGACTGTCTGTCGCCCCAGAGCACAGGCTCACCACGAGGCCCCCAGTGGGCCACTTTGGGCTCATTTGCATATGCTAGTCAGTGCCCATCCGGCAACTCTGGCCCAATCCATCGTAGATCACACAATCACACACCACTTTAGAGACACCAACTAACCTAACACGGGACCCAGGCCGCCCCACCCTGGGATCGAACCCAGGACCTCCTTGCTGTGAGGCAGCGGTGCTACCCCACCTTGGCCTGGAACTGAGGGTTTGCTCATTGCCTCTTGGTTGAGTGCAGCCAGAGAGGTGTGTTTATTGCCTGTACATTAAAAAAGGGCAGCAACCAAAACAGACAAACCTGCGTTTCTTGAGGTATCTGGGCAGCGTCTAGACCGTCCGCGAGATACGCAGTCAAGTGACGATCGGTCGTCTTCAGGGACTCCTGGATAAGGGACAGCGTCTTGTCATTCTCCTGCGCCCACCGCAAGCTTTTCTCCAGCTGCCGCTGCCGCTCTGCCGCCTGCAGTGGAGACGGAACGAGGGGGGGAAAAAAGTGTGAGACGCACTCATTCGGTCTCGAACGTGTCCCGTCCCCTTGGCGAATCGCGTACCCTCTGCATGAGCTCGTCCCAGCGACTGTCGTAGTCCTCCACGTTTTTGTGAATGAGCTCATCGAGGACCCGGCCGTCCATAAGGGTCTGGGCTAACTCGTGGATCTGGTGCCGGTTATACTCGGGATGTTCCTTCACAAACGTGCTCAAGGACTGGAAAGGACGAAACGACGCGATTACAAGAGTAACACCCTCAAACTCTAAAAGGTCAGCAAGACACGCGGTATTCTAAGACCCTGAAGGCCCCTGGCATGGTGGAAACTCAGGAAACACGCAGCCAGGACCGGTGGGGCAATTTTGCCACCGCCTGGTCCCGGACCAGCTTCCACGCTAGGGTGCCTGGTTCGAACTTCCAAGGGTGTCGGCCTTTGTGAGGGCTTTCGCCATCGTCCGTCGGCCCAGTAAAGGCCGTCTTGATCAAGTCCTAGCTTCAAGGGTGTTGCCCTGGAGAAGTGTTTTGGCATCAGGTACTCCCTTCCAGGGTCTCGCCCTAGGGATGGCTCCCATCGTCAATACTTGGCAACCAATATCTTGCTTTTGTTAGCTCTTTCACCACTGGGTCTTTAGCTTCCGAGTTAGAATTCTCCTTGTGGTGTCCCGGCATCCAAGGTCTTGCCCCAGTGGAGGCTTACCATTTTTAGGTCCTGGCTTCCAGGGTGCTGGCCTGAAGGTCGGAGCTTACAAGGTGCTGACCCAGTTAGAATTCTCCTTGTGGTGTCCCGGCATCCAAGGTCTTGCCCCAGTGGAGGCTTACCATTTTCAGGTCCTGGCTTCCAGGGTGTTGCCCTGGGGAACGCTCTAATCGGCAGTCATTGTGACGCTTCCAGGATCTTGGCCTGGTTAAGGCTCCCCTGGTTAAGGCTTCTGGGGCATCAGCCCAGTTGGAGTCCCGGCTTCCCGAAGGCTTTCGTTGACCGCTCCTGGCTTCCGTAGTGTTTCCCCAGCGAATGCTCTCGTGGTCAGGTGCTGGCATTGCAACGTCTCGCCTTTTCAAGGTTTACACCCCTGGGTCGCGGCTTCTAGGGCGCTACCCCGGAGAGGCGTCATGCTGTCCCTAGGTTCCACCTTGCCAGGGACCTCCAAGGCCCCAGTGTGACAGACATAAGAGACAATCAGCCACAGGCGAGTGACGTCCCAACGTAGCAAGCCGACTAAAGACATGCAGACGTATTTTCTGTTCGAAATACGTACGTCCAAAGCCTCGGCTATCTTGTCCCTCTGGCCTTGGAAGTTCTCCGTCGCGAGCTTCTGCTCCAGCAGATCCATCCAGGTGTTCTCCTGGTCTAGATAGCCCTGCAGTTCGCACCAGCAGGCCCAGACCTCCTGCGGTTCGGGGTTCAAGAGCACGTACCTGATTAGGCCTGATGAAATCAGGAATCCTCCCAAGGCGCGGCTCCAATATTCGCACAGCTCTGCTTACCTCGAGAGTCTTATGCTTCCCGTCAAGGCGACTGCACAGGCGCTGGTAATTGGAGGTCAGAACGTCCAGCTCGGCCTTCAGGGCGGCGTGGGCTGCCGGCGGGGCCTTGGTGAAGAAGCCGTTGACCTTTTCGGCCAGGTGATTCACCTTCACTTCTTTGTGCCGCACTTCGTCTTGGGCTCTCTGAGGACGCACAGAGCAGCGTTTGGACCCGGACACGCGAGCCGTCGCGCCCATTACTTTAAAGGACACAAACCTTCAGTTCGTCCACTGCTTTATGGAGTTCCTCCGGTGTCTTGTACTGGAAGTCGCTCTCTAGGTATTCCTCCTCTGCCTGCGTGATCCATTCCTGCATCTCCTGAAGTTCCTTCTTCAAGCTCACCGTCTTGTCCAGTCCACCTTTCAGGGCTGATTTTTTGGCATAGGCCTAAGGAAAACACACAGGGTGGAGCTGGGGGAAGTTGGAAGTTGCTCCGGATAAGGGACTGCGCTTTGGGAAACCTTTGGCAGTACGAAGGTATGAGCCTTAAAAAAAAAAAAAAAGAACCTCTTGGCCACCCTGCGGGGATGCAGACTCGCCTTCTCTGGGCCTGGAGGCATCTGGGAGGGACCATCGGACAGTGGAAACCTGTCCTGCATTGCGGCCCATCCAGACCGTTTTCAGGGACCAAGCCCTATCCATCACAGTCTGGGGTTGAGGCAGGGCCCTTGGCAAAGGTCATTGCCCCTTCTGGGATGGCAGCACGAATGCAGCAAAGTACGCCGAGACCTTCGGCGACTTGAGCTGCCTTCAAGATGGTGTCCCCGACGAGGCAAGGAAAATGCAAAACCACACGCCGCACACTCGACTAAGGCACGATTACCTGTTTGCAAATGAGCTCCCACTGAGCGTTGAGCTCCTCAAGGATCCTCAGAATCTGGCTGGCGAACGGGGGCTCGGCATCCCTCCTCAGGGCCTGGCCCACCTCGTTGATCCCGTCCAGGCTCGGTTGCACTGTCTGAATGTCGTTCACGAGGGCCTGGCAAACAAAAGAAGACGAATGGGCGCTTGGGCCTGGAATGCGCTGATGGAGCCTCCCCTCGGCGGAGGGGTTGGCATGCAGTTGGGTCGGGACTCACCATGCACTGTTCCAGCTGCTTCCCCAGAGCCTCCGAGTCCCCTAGAGCTGGCCACTCCTCATTGAGGAAAACATCAACCTCAGACATCCACTTCTGCAGGGTCTTCGTGTCGCTCTGAAACGGCAAGGCAGTTGGGGAACGCGTGAAGTCTTTGGACCAGGATTGATAAGGACTGAAGGAGCGACAGATGCTTCCAGGGACTCTTTGGAATTCGTGTCGGTCCGACCAGGATGGACTCCCGGTCTGTTACCCGCTAATCTTGCCCTGGCTTCTCTGTGTTTTCCTTGGCCTCTCCGGAGAGCACCCATCCCCTTCAATTAGGTCAGTTGACCTTTTGGCTCAGAACCCCCCTTAAGTATGGTCTGGGCTGGGCAACGGTGCAGGAGGATCCCCGACCTCTGCTGTCACCACCCCCCACACGAGGGGTTCTCAGATCACGCAGTGCTTCTGAGAGCCACCACATCTATGGTTCCCTGACCAGGTACTCGCAACGCAACTCAGAACTGAGACCCCTGTTGGGGTAGTTCCAGCAAGTCTCTGTGGTCATCTGTGTCCTCTGGGTTGCGCGGTGGCCAACCCCAAAGGAGGGCTGCCGGAACAAAAGCAGGTTGCCGCCGGCTGCATGTACGCTCGTTTTCCACCTCCCCATGGGATCCCTGGTTTCAGAGCTCCCCGGGGTCCAGTCTTTCTAGAACAGAATCTGCCTCCGGACACTTTTCACTGTTCGATCTCGGCACCTACCTGGAACTGCTGCAGCTTGGTCATGTGCCCCTGCAGCTTTTCCACGCCGTGTTGGAGCTGCTCGCGAACGTGCCTCCAGCGGGCCTCCACGCCGTCCATCTCCACGCGGTACTTCTGACCGATCTCCGGCGGCGCTTTCTGGCACACCTGCTCAGCCATCCTGTTCAGCTCGTCCAGGTTACCCTGGCGCTCCTGCTGCTCTGCCTGAATTGTCTGCAACGGCCACAAGGCGTTAGCGCGCTGCCTCGCCCAGGGCGCCGCGCGACGTCCGTTGTCACGGCTAGGCGTCATACGAACCATGGTGTCTTTCAGCCGGCGCTCCATGATCGGGTACTCGGTCACGGCAGTGGACGGAATGGCCAGTCTGTCTTCGCATTTCTGTAGCCAGGTCATCAGGGCCATCATTAGGTCCTTGTAGTGTGCAGGAGGGAGACTGGTCTGGACTAGGACAAGAAGACAAGAGACGGCCGTTCTACAGGGTGAGCCAAATAAAAACGTCGCACCAAAATACCCAAGCCAGCAACGAGTCATCTGGACGCCGTCTTGAAAGCCGCCATGTTGGATCAAGGGCGGGTTTTCCCCGAACGGGAAGGTGGTCATGTAGGATATCAAAGAAGACGAGAATTGTATCGGGAATCGAGTGGCGCGACCAGATTAGCGACATCGCGCGTGGTTCCAAAGTTATCTGAATATCTACAGATATTGACCACTTTCATGAAAAACGACCAAAGGTCACTCACTTAGCACGAGCTGTCGCTCCCTGGCCTCGAGTTTCTCCAGGATCTGCTGGTAGTTGTCCTGCAAGGTCTCTAGATCAGCATCCAACAGTTCCTGTGGTTCCTCTTTCTCCTTCAGCTCCTCGAGTTGCTTGTGCAGCTGCTCCACTTGCGGTTGAAGTGCCGACATGTTAGCTATCTCGTCCTGGAAGCGGGACAACAACACACCGGGTCACAGCGACCAACAAAACTGGAGCGCTTAACAAACGGCACAAGCTAAACTCTCACTAAACACCAAGGGCTACCAAGGGTCCAACAAGAGGATAAAGGGCTAACAGCTAAAGGAGCTAAGGGTCAACAAGAGGCTGTGTGCTAACAAAGGGCTAAGGGACGAGATTACAGGAGAAAAATCTGACAAGAGGACTAGGGCTAATAAGGTGGTAAAGAATAGCACAGGCTAAAGGCTAGCAAGGGGCTGACAAGAACATATGTTCTAGAAAAGTACAAAAATAACAAGTGGATTAGGCTAGCACAGGTCCTAACATGATTCAAGGTAAATGACAAAAGATACCTAAAGGTTAAGAGTAAACAGAAAGCTAAGTGCTAGCGTAAACTAACAAAAGGCTAAAAACTAACTGAAACTAGCAGAGACCTAAGATCCAGCCTCTAACTAAATCTAACAAATGGCTAAGAGCTAACTAAAGCTAACAAATGCTAAAAACAGACTAAGAGCTAAGTGCTACCTAAAATGATTAGTTAAGTGCTAACTAAAGCTAACAGCCAACTGCAACCAAAAGGCTAACTTCTAAAAAAAGCTACAAAGGCTAGGGGCTAAGTGCTAACTGCACACTAAAGCTAACAGTTAACTAAAGCTAATAAAAGGCAAACAGCCAAGTGCTACAAAATCTAACAAAGGGCTCAGAGCTAAGTGCTGACAAATGCTAACAAAAGGGTAAGAGCTAACCTCTAACTGAAGCTAACACAAGGCTAAAAGTAACTGCTAACCAAAACTAAGTGCTAACTAAAGCTAATAAAGCTAGGGGCTAAACAAACATTTAATAGCTGAGTGCTAACAAAGGCTAACAAAAGGTTAAGTGCGAACTGCTAACTAAAGCGAACAGCTACCTAAAGCTAATAAAAGGCAAGCAGATAAGTGCTACAAAAGCCAACAAATGATCTCAGAGCTAAGTGCTGACAAATGCTAACAAAAGGCTAAAAGCTAACTGCTAACAAAAGGCTGAGTGCTAACTGGTAACTATAGCTAACAGCTAACGAAACCTAATAAAAGGCAAGCAGCTAAGTGCTACAAAAGCTAACAAAGGTTCTCAGAGCTAAGTGCTGACAAATGCTAACAAAAAGCTAAGAGCTAACTGCTAACCAAAGCTAAGTGCTAACGAAAGCTAACAAAAGGCTCATAGCTAAGTGCTAACAAAAGGCTGAGAGCTAACTGCTAACCAAAGCTAAGTGCTAACTAAAGCTAACAAAAAGCTAATAGCCAAGTGCTAACAAAAGGCTAAGAGCTAACCAAAACTAAGTGCTACCTAAAGCTAACAGAAAGCTAATAGCTAAGCGCCCCTTTTGTTTTAAATCCAGCACATGAATTAAAAAGCCAAAAAGTCGGGGCTCTGATCAGCGCCCCCTCCCTCAGGCACGGAGTACTGCAGCTCCTCCTTTGATCTAAGCCCAGCCCTAATCAAACAGAGATGGTAACACCAAAGTGGAAGCCCCACGGTTAAATGAACGTACCCTGCAGCGATCAAGTTGGATCCTGAGCGGCTCCGGCTCGGACGCCGGCGGCTGTTGCACTTTCAGCCAGTTCTCAGAATTTGTGACGGCCTGTTCCAGTTCCTGGAAGAGATTGTAGAAAGCCAGTACTTTGGTCTGGTAGGCCAGCCACGTCAGCCGCTCGGCCAGCAGAGCACAGAACTCAACCCACCGAGTACGGAGCTGCTCAGCGGCCTGCTGGACGTCGTCACAATTGTGTCCGTCTACCGAAAAACAAACAAACCAACAATACATTGGTCATTCTGCACACAATGGCAGCCGTAGGTTACCGACCTATCCCGGGGCACCCCTGGTCCGTTTGGACACCACCGACCCAACACCCATGGCCCAGGAACACCCAGGAACTCTGAGACTCTGGATCTGGACCTCAAACCAGAAATGAATGAAATCGAGGCTCATGTCTCTGTTCCACCAGGCAGAAGATCCAGATTCATGTCTCTGTTCCACCAGGCAGAAGATCCAGATTCATGTCTCTGTTCCACCAGGCAGGAGATCCAGGTTCATGTCTCTGTTCCACCAGGCAGGAGATCCAGGTTCATGTCTCTGTTCCACCAGACAGGAGATCCAGGTTCATGTCTCTGTTCCACCAGGCAGGAGATCCAGATTCATGTCTTTGTTCCACAAGGCAGGAGATCCAGGTTCATGTCTCTGTTCCACCAGACAGGAGATCCAGGTTCATGTCTCTGTTCCACCAGGCAGAAGATCCAGGTTCATGTCTCTGTTCCACCAGGCAGGAGATCCAGGTTCATGTCTACAGAGTCTACAGTGACACAAGCGGACCAGGGGTGCCCACGCCGGACCCCGGCCTTACACTATCACTTGTATTATTACCACTACTGTTACCCTCCAGTCCCTGTAGGTGGCGAGTTAGTCCACGCCTTGAAAGCCTATGAAAACAGTGGAGGCCTTTACCGCTTGTGAGCTGATCTATTAGAGCGTGAGCTGACCGCGTCGCCTCCTGTAGCTTCCTGAGCTTCTCCGGTCGTTCCCTATCGATAGCCTACGGAAATTGGAACAGAAAAGGAAAGGAAAAGAAAAAGAAAACGGCGTCACCTTCGTACGGACGTCCTAACAAACGCCGCCGCGTCCTCGGACGTCAGATCCTACGTACGCCTTACCAGAACTCTCTCGTGGAGCTCTGCCACGCTTCCCTCTTTGCGCGAGACCGAGAACTCCGGACTCTGCAGGACCGCTTCCGAGCGGGTCATGAAACTGTGGATCTCAGTGAAGTCCACGTCGAACCTGAGGACAAAGAGGAGCACGTGTGACGAATACGCTCAGGGTTTTGGGGGCCCGAGAACTGGTCGGCCGGGTCAGCCAACGGGCTCCTCCGTTCAGGAAAAGGTCCTCGCCCGCCAACGACCCTCATCCCCTTGGGTTTGGAATGGAGAACTCCGGATACCAGGCACCTCGAGAACCTACCACGACAACAGCTAGTGGGATCTACGCCCGAGACCGATTGATGCCCCGACACCAGCGGGGACGTCTCCGGCCGTTTGTTAGGTCAGAGACCTACCTCTTGCGGAGCTCCGAGTCCACCACGATCTGGCGTTTCTTCTGAGGCGGAGGGGTTGTCAGGCGCTCCTTCGCATGCTTCGCCGTCCTCTTCTGATGCACGCCAACTTTGGTTTCCACGGTCGCGTGCGTAAGCTCGGACTGCGCCGCTGTTAGGGTCGTGGAGAGCTAAAAAAAACAAAAACAAAAGGCGATACGGTCACAGCCGAGGAAGGCCCGTCGGCCTAAGTGAGACGAGACGGTCATAAGGCACGGTACCTTGCCGCTGGTGAGCTGAAGCGACTGCGCCAGTTTGTCCCACTGCTGCACCAGCCTCTCTAGCCTCGCCTCCAGTCGCTCCGCCGCCTCTTTGCTCTTCAGTTTGGACAGCAGGTCTCGAGCGAGTGAGCACAGTCCGTCCAGGGTCGGCTTCTTGAGCTCGAGGTCTGCTTTGAGAATCTGAAAGACGTTCGGGATGCGACTTAACCCCTGTAAACACGGGCGGAGGTCGGAGCCTAACGTGCCACCCCACCGTCGCAGGGAAATGGGACCTTTTCCAGGGGCCACCCCACCAACTTGAAAAAAGGTATACAAGACTCTAGGCGGTGCCTGGAATTCAAGAACCCCAGGGGTGCCAGGCACCAGGACCAGGGAACTGTGTGGGCTAGACTGAGCGGGGCCATCAGGGGACACACCCCAAACGCTGACATTGAAGTGAGACCTCAACCTTGGGTACACCAAGGGAGGGGCTCCTGAGTCTCCCTGGGGTAGGGCCTGACGTCATGCATAAGGGGAAGGAGTCCAATCTGGAGCATAGGGTCACCTACAGCAAGGTTTCGGAGGTTGGCGGCTACTTCGTTGGGGTCAGTGGCAGCGCTGCGTTGGATGGACAGGTGCACCTGCTCCTTCTGCATCAGCCAAGACTCGAACGTTTGCTGGAAAACATGGAGAAACAGGTGGTGGGGGGCAAGTTCGCCAGTGGTGACGGTTAAGAAGGCCTCGTCTGGTACTGTGTACCTGTTCCTCTGTGCACTGCTGCCAACTAATCAGAATCTTCTGGAGCAGGATCCAGCGGTCCTCCGTCCACTTACAGATGCCCTCCCATCGCTCTCCGAGGCTCTACGGGGTGGGGGTGCGGGACATTTGGACAGGCTAAGCCTACAGGCCATGTACGACGGTCTATCAGGTACCGAACCCAAACACTCACCTGCAGTTTCTCCTCCAGCGCTGCAATGCCACCGTCTCCACTTTTCTCATCCAGCACTACGACCATGTGTGTCAGAGAGTTGACTTGGACCTGCTCCATTTCCAGATCCTCCTGCAAGAGCTTTAAACGCAGAAAAAACACACACAAAAAAAAAAAAACAAGAGAGCTTTCATAGAGTGAAGCCCCTGGCAAGGCAACAACAGGGACTCGAGCCTGCTCCAGGGCAGAGCCTGGTTAGGAAGTGGCAAGGAGTCTACCATCCCGGAAGCTGGTATAGAACCAGTAGCAAGACTCGTTTAACCTCACCCCGAAAGAGGTAGAGCGCGAACAGTTGCTCGGTGGTGCCGCACCACCCTGGTTTGGATCCCAGAACCCGAACAAAACCCAAATGCCAAGGTCCTCTCCTCACTAGGCCAACACCCCTGGAAGCAGGGAATTTGGGCACAGGGGGAACTGGAACAGAACCTGGTGGTGGGAGTCCTCGCCAGGCCAGCAACCCTGGAAGCAGGGAATTTGGGCACAGGGAGAACTGGAACAGAACCTGGTGGTAGGAGTCCTCGCCAGGCCAGCACCCCTGGAAGCAGGGAATTTGGGCACAGGGAGAACTGGAACAGAACCTGGTGGTGGGAGTCCTCGCCAGGCCAACACCCCTGGAAGCCAGTAGCAATCCCACCAGGGTAAGCCAACTTGGTCCGTATTCCAGAACCGGAAGGGTAAACGAGGTTCCGTTCAGGCAGGCGGCACTTGTACCAGTACCACCGGTACCTGTCCCCGCCAACTCTAAACATGTCTCAGGCCTTACCCCACCGGATGTGGCAAAGCAAACCAGGGTGGCTTAGCGGTGGAGTGCTGGGTCGCTTCGCTGTGCCCCCCCCAGGTTTGTTCCCGTCTTAGCAGACGGGGGGTGGTCCCGAGTGCCAGTGAATCTGGGTACCTTATGCTCTTCAATTTGCTGCTTTAAGTCTTCCAGCGCAGGACCTAAAGGCTGGCCTTCCATTCGCTTGATCCGAGCCTCGGTAGCATCTAACCAGGTGGTGAGCTGGCTCAACTGGTGGTTCTGCAGGTCCATTAGCACCTCATGAAGCCTGCACAACACCAGACCCTGCTGTTACGACAAACGGTGTTGCAAAACGAAAAACCGCGCGGCAATGGCTCATGCTTTTCGGAGATCCACGTTAGGGTCCACCTGCTCTGACGTTCCATGCTGGCCACCCGTAGATGTTCCCAGCGAGAGTTTAACAGATTCATCTGCTCACGGATTTCATTCTCCTCGTCCTCGGTCAGCTGACCTTCAGCCAACAGGACGCTGCCTGATTTCAACACTCCGCCCACGCTGCCCTGGTGGGCCGTCAGGTCAATCATGTAACCCTGTAAACACACAGACACACACAGACACACACACACATATATATATATATATATATATATATATATACCTGGTCATTACTGTTACCGGACTCTACCTGGTCATTACTGATACCGGACTCTTCCTGGTCATTACTGATACCGGACTCTAATTGGTCATTACTGATACTGGACTCTTCCTGGTCATTACTGATACCGGACTCTACCTGGTCATTACTGATACCGGACTCTAATTGGTCATTACTGATACTGGACTCTTCCTGGTCATTACTGATACCGGAC
>JAUZST010011980.1:2500-11657 GCA_034779995.1 Parotocinclus haroldoi
GAGCTGACGAAGGTGAGCCAACAAACTAGAGATCATCAGGATAGGAAAAGGATGGACAGTGATGGTGTGTAGTGGTGTGAAGGTCATGGAGAGGTGATGGAAACGGGGACTTGAGTTGGTGAAGAAGGTGGAGATCTGTTTGAGAGCAGAAAGAAGGGCCAATGGGGGGCCACGAGGCAAAGATGAGGAAGGAACATGGAGCCAAAAATGGGAGTTGATGGTGTGGTGCTGATGAAGGACAGGGTGGTGATGGTAGGTAAAAGAGCAGAGCTGAAGAGGTCGTTCCTGGGACGACAGGCCCTCGATAGGCCACAGAGGACGAGAATCATGTGGAAGTTCTCATCAGGAACTCGTTTTAAAGTCGTCGCGCCGCTTTAACCTTCATGCTGACGACTCTCTTGGTACGTCTGCAAGCCGAGCAGATAAACCACCATTCAGAGTCTTCTGATAGCAGAAGCAAAAGCAGACATCCTCTCCAAGGACAGATTCTCATCAGAGGTAAAGGGGAAAAAAAGGGAAATACGAGCCATTTTTCATCTGCGTGTAGGAGTGATTCGCTAATGGAGCTTAGTTCCAGGTGCTAGTGTGAGAGTTCCGGGTCATGTTCTTCTTGGTTAATGGAAGCAGAATGCTTCTGGTATAGGAATCTAATCTACAAAATCCACCTGATGGAGAGAGTGTCGATTAAAAAAGGATTCTAAGTGCATAATGAAGGAACCTTAAACATTTGGAAAATCATTTATGGATCACCACTAATGAAGTGCTGGACACCCCACATGTCCTCCCTTACCTGCACCAGGATCCAGGAGATGAGGACCGAGACCCAGGGGTTCCCAGCGCAGGACGTCTTCTTAGCAGGGGAGAGCAGTTTGCCTGGAGAGAAGAAGCAAGGATTAAACAAAACTGAACTTCTGTCTCAGCCGTTTCTCATCTCTAAACGTTTTATTGTTGAACTGTGGCGTCACATAACGGAGAACAAGCGATGTTAAAGCTTAAACCCGACTCACAAAGCGTAAAGAGAACTATAAACTCAATCCTGACTTTTATTAGCTGGGATTTGGGTTTGTGTTCCGTTTTTAAGAAGCAGGAGTTTGGAGTCGAGATACAGCGTCCCGTCTGAAGAGATTAAATTCTAAAAAATACTCTTTAATAAAAGAGTAAATGTCTAAAGTCTCTTATCGTGTCCCGTCTAAAACCCAAATCCCAGAGTTTTTAGATCTTATATGGTCACTATTTATAAATCTGAACTCCATTCCTTTAGAGATTATAATTAGAATTATTGCAATGAAATCTTTATCAAACAATCGGTAAATAAAAACAGCATCGTCTGTCAAATGAACGAACCCAACATTTCATTCTTTTACCTACAGGATTACATTACAGGATTAATTTTATTTCAGTGCTCGAATTTGAGATTTTTTGGATCGTACACTTCAGAGGGCAGGAATTTCTCACTGAGATAAACACAAACTACAACCAGAACAAAAACCAAAGACCTGGAATCACTGGGAGAAAAACAATAATCCTGTAAAGAAACAAAGCATGCAGCGATAATCCATTAATAATGAAATCACTGAGCTCTCTTATAATCGGAACTGAATGAAATCGGGAGATTCCCACCCCTGGTAAATCAGACGTGTAATGAGAGTAGAAGGTAAGGAGACCCAGGCTGACCGAACAGGTCGTCTTTGGCCAGGGCGTAGAGGATACGCGACGCTCCGATCAGGTTACTCATGGCGGCTGACAGGGTGGAGGAATAAACGCCGACCGTGACAAAGGGATGCCAGACATTTATATCACTCAGGAAACCGTAATTCCTCTGTAACAGAACCCTACAAAACAGAGAGAGAAAAATTCAAACAGTCCAGACAGTGAAACGGAAAGAGACAGTGGCAAGAAAAAACTCCCCGAAATTCACGAGCTTCGCCAAATCGTTATTTCCAATAAACGCGGTATCAGAACGTCCTCGGGTCATTAAATCTGTAAATAACGGCCATGTTCGGTGATGGTACCCGGCCCGTCTCTATCTCTGTCTGAGCGCAGTCGTCTCACGGCTCCCTGGGCCTTAATCGGTGTGGGTTTTGCATGTTCTCCCCTCGTGTGTGAGGGATTACTCCGGACATTCTGGTTTTCTGTCATTAACTGATTCATTACGGCCGTGATAATAAAACTAACGCAATTAACAGCATTCAGAGAGAGAAATAAAGCAAAGGGCATGAATCAAGCAGAGCTGAAACGTCCTGGGGCACAGAGGGCACGGAGGGCACATAGGGCACAGAGGGCACGGAGGGCACAGAGGGCACGGAGGGCACAGAGGGCACGGGGCTAGTGCAGCTTCAGAGCAAGAGACTCTTCATTCTGAGAGGGTGTGCTCCAGGTATCAATCAACGAATCAACGAACTGAAACAACCCGAAAAAGGGGGACAGGGGGGAGGGAGGGAGGGAGACTAAGCTTTTATATATATATATATATGAATAAAAAATGCAGTAATTAAATTTGATGCTCTCGCTCTCTCTCTCTTCTTATATTCAGTCCCCTCACGTCCCGTTTCGGGTCGAGCGGCTTTAATACTCATCTCAGGCTTATTAATTACTGCTGAGACCTCACACACACACACACACACACACACACAGAATAAATGTAAAGATAAAGGTTTCAGATTAAACACGCCAGAACTGCTATACGTTTAGCATTTAATTTCACCGCTTTGCTTTGCTGTATTAGCATCGCGGAGAGATTTCACAAAATAAAAGTCCTGCTCACGTTTCGTTCTTAACCTAATAATTAATAAATAGTGCACGTTTGTGATTACAAAAGCCTTTTTCAAATGTTTGGGTTTTTTTCTCCGCAGAAGGTGAAGAGCTTCCTCATGCTGCTCCTGATGTCCCTCAGCAAGCCCAAGGTGCTCCTGAGAAAAAGTAAATGCCCCCAACCTGATACAGGTCTGATTTTATTGATTGCTGCTGTTTAGCAGATTTATTCGTTTTACTTTACGACTTTGTGTGTGTGTGTGTGTGTGTGTGTGTGTGTGTATGTGAGGGAGAGAGAGGTTAGCTTAAGTGCTCCCTGGAGGTGCTTGGCTGGAGAATCATTAAAGGGAATCAATAACGAACAAGTTCAGCACTCCATCCATCTACAGCTACATCCACAGCTGTCTGTCTGTGTTTCTGTCTCTCTCCACCCATCTCTGTGTCCATCAGTCCTCATCACCTGTCTCCATCTGTTTGTTTGTCTGTCTCCATCAGTCATAATCGCTCAGACTTTTATCTGCTTCCATCTCTTCCATTTCTCTCTCTCTTTCCCTGTCAGGCTGTTTTATTTAATTCTCTTCACCTTTCCTCTCTGTTACCACACACACACACACACACACACACACACACACACATACACTGTAGGAGAGGAGCGCGGATCGCCTTCAAATCAAGGAAACACTGCCATCTTCTGGTACCTGTACCTTACTGTAGATTCACGTATCGCCATGGAAACTAGAAGGGGCTCCAATCAGAGCAGTGATAAATTGGCTAAAGTCATCTATAACTCTATAGATTAACTCTAACTTTCTTTTTAATTCTGCATTACCTAAAGGAACTCCAGCAGCAGTGGCAATGTGGCTTTGCGTCCCAATACTTTTGGGCCCATGTCACAGCATAAACATGGTCTCATCATGGGAGATTTTTTCACATTCAAACTTAAATCTTTTAGCAGCGATAAACGGGGATCTGTGCTTGAAAAGTCATACATTATTTTCCTCGGGATCCTATCCTATCATCCGGCTTCCTGCTTATATCTCAGATTAGACTCCTTCATTTGGTTAAGTGAAGCACTGTTTGGTTTGATGCTGTTCTTGTTTCAGGTGCCAACCCTAAACGGAAGCGGCCGACGGAAACGAACCATAAAGCTGCTTCTCGTTTCTGTCTCCAAAAAAAGAGGAGAAAAAAGAGGAAGTTCTGCCTGTTTTGGTGCAGGTTTAACCACCGAATCGGGCAAAATTACACACAGACACACAAAGACACACACACACAGACAGACAGACAGACAGACAGACACTTGTACCTGTCGCAGGTGCAGGCCACCATCAAGCTGAGCAGGTTGTAGGTGATGAAGGTGAAGATGACGGCAGTGATGGTCCCCCGAGGGATCGAGTAACTGGGGTTTTTTAAGTCACCTGACAGACAGACAGATGAGTTCAGTAGCGCCACCATTTGGCAGGAATCACAGCGTTCGAGTATTCATGCTTTAGTTAGTGCTATAAATACCTTAATATGAAGATATCATATACTTTCTAATCTGCGTTCAGTAAATAAGCAGTAATGATTTATTACATTCAGCAGGAGTTTATCGTATTTAGGTTTGGTCCTGCTGACCTCTTGGGAAGAGAAACCGTGTGAAGGGGTGCCAAAACTTTTGCATAAATCTATAACACATGCTGCAGCTTAAAGGGCAACTGAGTACAATCTCACACACACACACACACACACACACTTACCGGACATGTTGGCTCCAGCCATGATTCCTGTACAGCCGTTAAACATGACAGCAAACACACTGGCAAAACTCATCATCGTGTTTGTAGTGTAATCCTCTGTGTAAGCCGCTACACACACACACACACACACACACACAGACACACAGAGACACACACACACCATATCATTTGCTTAGCTTAACCATGTAACAAATCAGATTCATCTGATTTCTGAGTAAAACATGGCTACATTACACTCAAACCCAGTTTGAAATCGGATCAATTTTCTGATTCCTTGTGATTCTGACTCTTTGACTCTCTGACTCTCTGACTCTTTGACTCTGTGACTCACTGACTCTTTGACTCTCTGACTCTTTGACTTTGTGACTCACTGACTCTTTGACTCTTTGACTCTCTGACTCTCTGACTCTCTGATCACTCACTCTTCGACTCTCTGACTCTCTGACTCTTTGACTCTCTGACTCTTTGACTCTTTGACTCTCTGACTCTCTGACTCTCTGACTCACTCACTCTTTGACTCTCTGACTCTCTGACTCTTTGACTCTCTGACTCTTTGACTCTTTGACTCTCTGATTCTCTGACTCTCTCACTCTTTGACTCTGACTCTCTGACTCTTTGACTCTTTGACTCTCTGATTCTCTGACTCTCTGACTCTTTGACTCTCTGACTCTTTGACTCTCTGACTCTTTGACTCTCTGACTCTCTGACTCTGACTCTTTGACTCTCTGATTCTCTGACTCTCTCACTCTTTGACTCTCTGACTCTCTGACTCTTTGATTCTCTGACTCTCTGACTCTTTGACTCTTTGACTCTCTGATTCTCTGACTCTCTGACTCTCTGATTCTTTGACTCTGTGACTCACTGACTCACTTCAGGATCGTGACTCACGTTTGAGGTTGTTGAGCAGCGTGCCGAGCTTAAAGCCAGTGAAGTTGGCCGTTCTAGGGGCGGAGCTGGTGTTATCCGCCATGATGGGCAGGACGATGGTATGGGGTCTCACGGCAAAGAAGCTGATGAAGATGGTGACCAGCACCAGCATGACAATCAGGAAGATGAGGAAGGTGGCCTTGGCGTAGATCCGGGCACCAACCAGGCACACCAGAACGCACACCAAGAGGATGCAGGTGGCATAGAGCAGAGACCACCAGTAACCCGTGGGCATCACTGCGTACTGAGAGCCATGGTCCGAACCGTCTGAGACAGAGACAGAGGATGGGGAGCTTAAGGACTCCACTAAATCACAACGTATAAGAAGCTGGGAGCTTCAGGAGACGCCGAACGTGTACCTGCAGGACGCCCGAACGTAGTGAGGATGGCCTCCACCAGTCCCAGAACATACAGGGCACTGCCACACACGTTAGCCAGGAAGAACATGATGCCAATGCTGCCCCCGAACTCCGGTCCCAGCGCCCGGCTGATCATATCTACAGCACGCTTAAGGTAAATACGTCCAGTGCACAAAAGGTACCAAATAACATGGACATCAGTGTGTGTGTGTGTGTGTGTGTGTGTGTGTGTGTGTGTGTGTGTGAGGATACAGTAAGCCCCGCCCGCATCCAGTGCCCCGTTGGTGGAAATGGCACAGATGGACAGGACGGTCATGCAGATGATGAAATAGGCGATGAGGAACACGACTATAGCTTCATACAGTCCACAATGTCCCACCACGAAACCTACACACACACACACACACACACACACACACATTACGGTAACATAAAACCCAGTCTTTATACCCAACAGGAAACCCACTGGCCATGTGTTTGGGCCTGTGTAGGCTGTACTCCCCTCCAAACAAGTAAAAGAATAAAAACGACAGGTGAACGGTTTATTAGGGTTTGGTATCGTTTGCATTTTTAGCGACTGTAAATTCTGCTCGCGAGTTCCACGTTTCCATGGTAAAATAAAAACGTTACCAAAGTTGAGATGGATGGAAAGTAAATAAATCTCTCCTGCTAAGATGACGAACCTGTGATCCAAAAGTAAAGGAATCATTTTTTACATTCGGTTTTTCACTAGAATAAGTTCAAAGGGGAAGAAAAAAAGCAGATTTTCTTACTTTCCTTTTAGTTTAGAGATTTATTTGTGATTATTAGGAACTGAGAGATGGTCGGTTTATCCACTTCATTACTTTAGGACACGTTAAGCTTCGTTCACGTTTTACCGTTTTGGACTGGCATAATGTTTGGGCATACTTGTGCCCACGCATTTAATGCCAGGACAAAGGCGGGTAAATCATGTGACAGTGATATCACTATTCTCACCTAATCCAGGTCAGGGTCACTGGGTGTGGGGTCTTACCAGCAGCACAGGGCACAGGGTTCAATCTGACACCAATCTCTCACCCAACCTAACCCCCCCGAACACACACACACACACACACACACACACACAAATCCACCGAGACGCTTACGGATTTGATCCCAGCTCTCTGTAACACCACACACCAGCCCTCACATCTCTCTCAATGTCTATATATCTGTGTGTGTGTGTGTGTGTGTGTGTGTGAACATACTGTCCTGTGCCTATGGGAGAACATGCTAAACTCCACAAAGAACACGTGTTTTGGAGTTTGTGCAGCACCATGCTGTGTTCTCATGCACACTCTGTATGTGTATATGCTGTATAAAAATACACAACACAACCATGCGCAATGAAAGCTACACCTTTTGTGTGTGTGTGTGTGTGTGTGTGTGTGTGCGTAACGTGATTTCACACGTGCCAGCTCACGAGACTCACCCTGAGTGTGTTCATTAAGCTAGAAACAAGAGAGGAGACACAAACACCATTATGTAACACACATTCCCTGTTAAGAGCGTGTGTGTGTGTGTGTGTGTGTGTGTGTGTGTATAATTTGTAACCCATGTCTCATCATGTGACTGATTAGCGGCTGGAGAATGGAGCTACACCGTGAGGTCGCTTTAGGATGCAGAGTCTCACCGTAACGCCTTTATTAAAGGATTCATATTAATTAGGATTTCAATTATTATAATTAGAGACGACGGGGGAAACCAATCCACCGGGAATGTAATCCTAATATGGTTCGTTTTATTATTATTTCCGAAAATAATTCCCAAAACGTAAAAATCCCTCCGCGCACTTCAGTCTCATTCCTAAAAACAAACGTAAACAAAAAAGCTCCGAAAAGCTGCATTTAATAAACTTTCAACTTTTTCTGGTTCGTATTACACACACTGGTTTTCTGATACGCCGAGGGGATATTTCATTAGTTATATTTTATAAATAAATAAATAAATCTTTTGTAATGAATAAAAACTACTCTGAGTGATTTTTCATTATTGTAAAATGTGTATAAATTCTAAGAACCTCCCCCTTTGTGCGACATTACGAAAGAATAATATTATTGTCAACATAATTAACATGAATCACCGCACATAATAGCTTATAGCATCTATTTAACCCTAGATGACTTCAACATGTTTGAATATGGGAATGTTAACGAGTAATTAACTAGTAATTAAGGTTTTACGCACTACATTCTCCTTCCCCCACTGGCTGGAGGTACCTTCAACTTATTCATTCTGTCCTGTTAGAAACTTCACGAGTTTACATGTGTTAAGGTTAATTGGTCACTCTAAAGTGCGTGTGTGCCCTGGTATGGACCGGCACCCTGCTGGTTTGTCCCCTGTGCTGCCGGTTAGACCCTGGTTCCTCTGAACATGATTATTAATAAAATAATGGAATAAAAATCAATCAATAAATAAATAAGAAGCAGGTATATAATAATAATAATAATAATAATAATAATAATAATAATAATAATAATAATAATAAAATTTATTATTATTATTGTTATTATTAATTAATAATATGATTTTGTTGTTGCTGTTGTTTTTCCAAATTGTTTTGATCAAATATTTCAAATATATTCCATTGAAACATCGTTCTTATGAACATTTAATCAAACTGTTTCTAAATAAATAATTTTGTGGGTTTTTTTTAATACGGTATCGATACTTTCAGGATCCGTAATCATGGCTTTTAGGAGGATTCACTTCTGTGTTTGTTTGGAGGGGGGATCTAGAGATCTAGATCTAACCGATCAGTAAGATTTATTTGAGAAAATTCTTTTTTTTTAAATAAAATTGAAACATTATCCCCAAAAGTGTTTCCTTAAAACTCTAACGTATTAGTCTGCCTATTATGATATTATTTATATAATAAATACTTATATTATTAACGACTTTATTACGTGCTTACCTTTTATCGATTGCTCCTGTTTATTCAAACGTATCGCTATAAACTTATTAATGGCATCGCTTTATTTCATAGAAACATCTAAGCCACGTAGTCAGGTTAAAACGCTTAGGGAATTTTTCCTTGCCACTGTCGCTCCAGGCTTGCTCAGTTTGGGACAAACAGCACATTATAAAATTTCCAACAACAACAACAACACCCAAAATGCTATAGAACTAAATCTGAAAGTGACTAAGTGCTTTGGTCTGTAGATTTGGGGACTTTTTTAGACCCCCTGCTGACAGAGCAGTTCTGGATTCTGCTCTAAATGAGCAACAGTTTCATTTAACTCTAGAATAAACTGTTTATTGACATAACGCACTACATGCAGGTGGAACAATAGTGTGTGTGTGTGTGTGTGTGTGTGTGTGTGTGTGTGTGTGTGTGTGTGTGTGTGTGTGTGTGTGTGTGTG
>JAUZST010011981.1:0-11657 GCA_034779995.1 Parotocinclus haroldoi
ATATAATGTACATTTAAAGTTATACGAGAGTGAACTGTGTAGGGAAATAATAATATAATATTGAATATGGAATAATAATAATATTGATTAAGTTACATTGGGGCCATAGTGGTGAGCTCTCACCAGCCTCCCTGATCTTTATTTTGGTGGTGATCAACTGTTCCTGTATGCTGCTTCGCCCACCATCTAAGGCAGCATGCTTTGGACTTTGGTTTATGCCTCAAAGTAGCACAGCTCTGCTTCTGTCACTTGAATATGAACTGGCATTGGCCACATGTATTGTAGTAAGTAATACATTTATTGTAAGCAATAAAAACTCAACACTAAAACAAGAAGTTAGTCACTGACAAATCATCTAGCACACAGCAACATTCTATTATATAATAACAATAAGTCCTCCAAATATTTCACATGCTTTATTGCCATGCATGTATGGATGAATGCAGAAATTGTAAATATACAATGATCAATCATAGTGATAACTCCACCTGCCTAATATTGTGCCACCTGTCAAGACATGGACTCCATAAGACCTCTGAAGCTTAATGGCAGATCCTTTTAGTCCTATAAATTGAGAGATTAAGCCTCTACAGGTCTAGCACATTCTGCAGATGCTTGATCTGATTGAGATCTGGGGAATTTGGATGCCAGGTTAACGCCTTGAAATATTAATGTTCTTCAAACCATTCCTGGCCTATTTTTGCATTGTTATAGGTTGCATTGTCCTGCTCAAAAGGCCACTGCCATTAAAAAATCATTAAAATGAAAGTGTGTACTTTTCTGTAACAATGTTTAGGTAGGTCTTGACACAAGAGGATGGAAAAGGGCCCTATACTGCCCTATAAAAAGGCTGACAGTGCACTTGTGGTGTTACATGTACCTTTTGTTGAGTGATTGTTTATTGCTAGATATGTCACTACAACACACTTGAAGACATTTAGCGTAGTTTACAGACTTTGCAAGAGGCCACATCATTCGACTGAGAGAATCAGGATTGTTATTTTGGCTGTTCTGACCTAGCTGTTAGTAGGTGTTGGTTCTGTGACCGAATGCACACATGTTGAACAGGTTCCAGACAGCCCAGACAAACCACCAATAAAAAGAATCGCTTGATTTGCCAACAAGCAGGAGCATCTCCCACAATTTTATTGTCCACCATCCAGGCACAGGTGCGATACACCGTCACTACACACCCCATCTCTGCCCGTACCATTTCCTGGTGTGTAGCAAAAGGAAATGTGTTGTCACTGAACCCATTATGTGTCCTGTCATTGACAGTCTGCCTTCAGCAGTGTTGTGAAAGAGAAACCTTAACTGCTACAGACTGGAACTATATTATCATTGTCAACAAATGCAGGTTTGATCTGGATCTGACTACAGTGGTGTTTGAGTACAGAGGCCTCATGCGGAATGCTTCAGTATTGCTTTTGCTGTGGAGTGACACGCTGCCCTATTTATTGGTGTGATGATCTTACAACAATTTTATTTTGCAGTAAGATGCTTAGGTCAAGTGGAAATATGCATTTTTAACAATTCCTTGGCTTACCTGGTTGCCAGAGTTATCACCCGGTTGTCAGGTTTTTGTCATGTATGGGTCCAGCTGGGATATGTGCCACAGGATACCAAAATGAACCAGTGCCCAACAGTATCTCATCTTACATCCAGCCTTAAGTCGGCCTAACAGGGTATTAGAGCCTCCTTTCAATTATATAACTTTCACATATTCTTTCACTTTAATATTGTAAACACTTACATAAATTTCCAGTAAATTATTATTTAATGAGTGTATATACCCTGCTCAACAAAATTAGGTGATATTTCATTATGGGATATTTCATTTTGAAATATCCCCTAATTTTTGTAAGCAGTGTATAAGAATGTACATGTAATAATGTATACTAATAGTAATTTCTTCCATTTATGAATGTTTTAAATTTCATGATTCATTTTCTGTTACGCTAAGGTCATCTTAAATATGATCTAATCTTCACTTTAAACTATGGCCACAACTAAGGTCAACAAACATGAGCTGGAGGATGATACAAAGTGCAACATTAGTTTGAACTCTAGCCACATAGATAATGAATGCTACGAGGTCTCAGCATGTAGTATTTCTGTTGTGCAAATAAAACAGGCATATCTACATGTCGAATGAAGTGCAGTTCCTAATCGAAGCAAACATCTGTCTTAGTCTCAGTATAAAAAAGTATGAAAAAATGTCTTGGCAGAAGGTTTTGCATTTCAAAAGTATACGTTTATTAAGAGTTTTTAAAGTTCTCAACTACAGCACAGCTTGGGTTACTCTTTCATCATCAAGTGGTGTCACAACCACATTATTGAGCATTTACCCCAAAGCTTGTATTACTCTGCTTTGCAGAAGAAATCTCTACACATTTCCTGACCTGCACTGGCTAAGTCACTGAACACTGAACAGTGTTGTATGATTACTATTGCATGTGAGCTGCTTCTCTGCATTATATCTTCTCCTCACTTTACTTTGTACGACTGATCTACATTCATGTCAGAGATGATATTAGGCCCTTCAGCCCTAGTTGGATTATTATTGGTGACAAATCTCTTCTGTCTTGACAGTAGTAAAATTTCCTGAAGACGTGCAAGTTTCTAATAGGTTGTATTATAGGTCTAATAGATTGTCTTGGATGTCTGCATTACATCAATAATGAAACTGGTCAGTATTTTGAGAAAACAAAAAAGATATACTGTATGTATTTAAAATTGCCATTAAAATTGACAATTTTAGCAGGCACTGTGTCAGATAAGAGATGATAAGTGAGTGTAATTCTCCAAAGTTTCAGTGATATTTAGCCTTCCTTCTGGGGATGTCACAGATTTACTTTTTATGTGAATTGTCTTTGATTTGTGGATAATAGGGGATATTTCACAAATAGCTTAATTAAAACAAGCTTCAAATTATTTTCTGTTGGACAAGATTCTTGTTTTTAAATGAAGCCGCTCTCAACCTGAAGCCACTCACCACCAGTAAATATGTGAACAACCAAACAGGGTTGGCACCCCCTTTCTAAAGTTCAAGGCTATCCTGAACAGTCCACATGTTTACTGACAGAAAACCAGATTGATCTTGCCCAACTTGATAAAACGCCTCTGAAATGCATAATGTGAAGGCACTGCTCTCAGTCATTGAAAAGGGAGACTTGCTAAGTAAGTTACAATATTAAAACCATTATATTAGACACTTCTGGAGTTACCTATCTCTTGTCCTCAACCTACAGCGCCCTTTTCCTTATGTGTCTATTCCCATGAGATATGTAACAAATCTGCCAGAGGTGTGTTGTGCACCAGCCAATGGTGTGCTGATGCTGTCATTGTAAGTAGGTGGGGTAATCTCCTTAATGCTGATAGGTTTCTTGAGGCGATCTAATTGGGCGGGTGAAAAGTAAGGCCAGTCAGCAAATTGTCATGTGAACCAAGCAGCTGGGACATTAATGCGTCTGAAATGTGGCCTGACTAAGATTCACATGAAAACAAACAAGAAGTGCAGCTCTCTATTTGTCTATTTCACGCCCTATAATTTGACATGTGCATGAAAGCAGAGATAAACAAATATAAATATTGACAGTGAAAGTGTTAAAAACGTAAATCACATCTCGTCTGTTCTATTTGTTTAGATTGATGCAAATCAAGTGGAAGTAATTTTTGCCATTTTTCCTGACTATTACTTTAGCCATTAGGATTTGATGGCATTTAATTTTGCACAACTCTCTAAGGACCACAGTATGGCAGTAAAAGTTATCAACATTAGCTAAGCTTTTCCAAAATCTTCTGCTGGTGTTCTGTTGCAAAACCCAGTTTGATCACGCTACGGCTGTCTGACAGAATGCGTCGGTATAAAAGAGAGCTGTAACTTAACTTAATGACTGCAAAGTGTTCAGGTCATGATTACTCTATTATTACGCTTGACTGGTGCATTTATATATAGGTACTACTAAAGGGTAATGGATTTAACCTAAATCACTATTGAGACTCACTAATCAGTAACATGTATAGTCAAATATTTCAATGCATCCCATGTAAAATGACGGAAGTAAATTTTTTGAATACATTATGGATTATTACACTCAAATTTGCTAAGCAAAAACAAATTCTCTGTTCTCTTTGGCATGGCAATAATGTAACTTTAACGCATAATAACACCAAAGTGACAAAGGTTCTGATGTTATAGAGCAGGTCATTTTAATTTCTTTGTAGGTAGTAAAATACATAAAACCATGTTTATATAAACATCCTTGTTCCACTCAATGGTAATGCTTTCAAACAGTTCACAGGTCTCGGGAATGTGTTTTTAGTTCTTGAACCTTACTGCGTGCTCATAATGCTAAAATTTCATGTTGTTCAGTCATGGAATTCCCATCAGCATAAACACAACAGTGGCTTTCTTCAATTTACTACATGTTATTTTCTCCAATTTATAGCACAGAGTAAAGATTAATGTTTGGCTCAAGAATGGGAAATTGTGTGAAAGCAGAAGGCTCCCTGTAATGGCTCAGTAAGTCACTGGAATTCAGCAGCTGCTTCAGGCTGGAGTGAGGTGTCACTATGCCCCCCTTTTGGCACATTCCTCCTTACAGTATGTGCAGTGGTCCCTATTTTACTCTCCTTACTGCCCTAAAAATAACAATTAGCATCACCATTGCGAACTGGCACTACTGTTTTACTTAAAATATTTTACTATACGTTTTATTCACCAAGTACAGAACGCATGAATATGCTGTGTTTTGATGCAGTTGTGTATAGACAATAAACATATGAAACATAATTTTTGTGCTGCAGTGGTACAGAAGAAATTACCCAGCCACCACCGCTCTAGTACAGTTCTACTCTCAGTGGTTACTTCTGGTTGTTTGGTGTGTGGTGTTGTACATGCACAATTTGCCATGACCACCACTGCAGTTACTAACCACCACAGCTTTAGGGGGAAATGGTGTTAGCATGTCTTGATGCGCTAGTTTTCATGGTCCTTTTTCTATGAGAGAGAAGTGGCTAAAACCGGTGATATTCAGGGTGAGACGGATTCAAAGTGACACTACTGACCTTTTATATGTCCCTTCCACTTTTCTCAGATTATGAGGATTCAAACCATGTAATTATTGATTTAATTTGCGTAGACTCAATCGAATCAATGCATAACAAGAAACAGTCACTCAATGGTCACTCAAGGTGTTCTTGGCAGCACACATATAACATGCACACAAGCCTTATGATCATATAACTCCACATGAATTCACTTAAAACACTACTAAATAACCACAGATCAATGTATTTAACTGACAATAACTCAATTACTACATACAGTGGGGAAAATAAGCATTTGATACACTGCCAATTTTGCAAGTTTTTACACCTATAAAGAAAGGTCTGTAATTTTTATCATAGCTACACTTCAACTATGAGAGACAGAGTCTAAAAAATACGGACACACACTCTATAATTTTTAAGTAATTAACTTGTATTTTATTGCAAATATTAAGTATTAATTATTAACTCAATCAATCACACTCCAACCTCTCCATCATGCCCAAGATCAAGGACATGTCTATGAACACCAGTAACAAAACTGTAGACCTGCACAAGGCTGGGATGGGCTACAGGACAATAGGCAAGCTGCTGAGTGAAAAGACAACAACTGTTGGTGCAATTATTAGAAAATTCCTCAGTCTGGGGCTTTATGCAAGATCTCACCTCGTGGGATACAAATGATTCTGAGAAAGATCAGAAGTCAACCCAAAACTACACAGGAGGACCTGGTCAATGATCTGAAGAGAGCTGGGTCTCAAAGAGGACCATTAATAACACTACGCCGTCATGGATTAAAATCCTGCAGGTCACACAAGGCCCTGCTCATGCCAGCAAATGTCCAGGCCCACTTGTAGTTCGCCAGTGACCATCTGGAAGGTCCAGAAGAAGCACGGGAGAAGGTCATGTGGGCAGATGAGACCAAAATAGAGCTTTGGTATGAACTTCACGCACTGTGTTTAGAAGAAGAAGAAGGATAAGAATACTGTCCCAACTGTGAAGCATGGGGGTGGAAACATCATACTTTGGGGGTGCTTTGCTGCAAAGGGCACAGGATGACTGTACCGCATTGAAGGGAGGATGGATGGGGTCATGTATCATGAGATTTCAACAACCTCCTTCCCTCAGTAAGAGCACTGAAGATGGGTCCTGGTTAGGTCTTCCAGCATGAAAATGACCTAAAACACACAGAAAGGACAAATATGGAATGGCTCCATAAGAAGCATTTCAAGTCCTGGAGTGGCTTTTCCAGTCTCCAGACCTGAAACCAAGAGAAAATCGTTATAGGGAGCTGAAACTTGTTTCCCAGTAACAGCCCAGAAACCTGAAAGATCTGGAGAAGATCTGTATGGAGAAGTGGGCCAAAAGTATGGTCAAGAATGACAGGAAACGTCTGACTTCTGTAACTGCAAGGTTTCTGTACCAAATATTAAATTCTGTTTTTCTATTTTATCAAATATGTTTATTGCTATAAAATCATACAATGTGATTTTCTTTATTTTTTTTAGATTCTCTCTCTCAAAGTTGAAGTGTACCTACGATAAAAATATAAACAGACCTCTCCAGCCTTTATAGGTGGGAAAACTTGCAAAATCGTCACTGTATCAAATACTTATTTTCCCCACTGCATTTGCTTTCACAGTCTTAGCAGTGTCTCTCAGTCACAATATCAACATGCAGTTAGTTATAGCTTAGGTTAGTTATAGCTTAGGTTATCTGTGCATACAGCTGCAGAAAGTGAAAAACCTTAGTTGAGAGAAGAGAATAATAAACAATTTCCATCTCATTGACTGTGCAGAACTCATGCATCCTTTCCGTGGTGCTAATTTCCTTGCCTAGGTCCAATGATCATGAGCTAAAAGCACAGAACCTCCCAGTTATGTCACACTATTTTTGGACCATCCTTACATCCCTGAGTGACCAAGCAGACCTGATGGCACTTCACATTATCACAGAAACACGACTAAATGCAAGATTACTTGCTACTAGGGTCGTTTAAGAAAAGTTTCATGTTTTTGTTCCAGAAATATGAAATTGTATTAAACTGTGTTTTAACTGAATCCAAATTTTTCCACATTAGATACCATACCATAGATGTTTTTGTGCAAAGAATATGCAACAGTTTAATGTTTGATGAAGGTGGGACAAGATGTATCTAGGTCAAGTTTAGGCCATATTATCATGTGATTTTATAGCTTGTAACTGCTATGTTGCAATGTGGAGAAGATATATGATTTCTTTTTGTACTTTGAACCAATCAGAGGAAAAAATAGAGACTACTCTCTAAGGTGAGCTCATTATAGATTGCATATTTACATGAAGCAGCACTGGTTATAATATCACATTTTTATCACGCTGTGTCTCTTACTATTAAGGTGTAACTTTCCTCCACACTACTTTTCAAGGTTTGTGCACAGCAAATGATAGTAATTTATTGGAACTTGTGAAAGTTACATATTGAAATGATCATGAGGGTTTGTGGAACACCACCCCGAAAGTAATTTGTTAATGAGTGCCATGTTATCACCTGAAAAATAATCAATGAGACTCCTTAAGGCGTCCCAGGCAGCCAGAGCAAGGTGATTACTGGTCTGTATTCGAATTTACATGTGCAAATTATTCATTTACGCAGTAAATTCATTTAACCAGTGGCGCGGAAAATTTAGATGATCCTAAAAGTGCCTATATCTCAATACTTGGTCAATGACCTACCAGTGGTATTTTCCATATAGTCTCTGAAAACTCTGAATAGCTGTGTTCAATACACATATTTGATAGTAGAAAATTAACTAGCAAGAAACTAAGTGACATGGAGCTCTGCAATGAGAGAGATGAGGGATGTATCGCACATACAATCGGTTCTGAACTGGTGTCAGTAACAATCAGCAAGACCAAAGACATTTTGCAACTAATGGACTAACTTGACACATGACCAGTGATGTACTTACTGCCCCTTACTCTCATTCTTGCACACATATCCTGCTGAAAACATGTATATGAGACAATTGATTAATGAATTATTTTAACTGACACCTCTCCACCTTTAAATCAAAGCAATTCCCCAGGGGATATGTAAGGATGGCCAACTCTGTGAAACATCATAAAGTCTTCATAGTAGAAAGTACTAGTGGTGAAAGTCATCTTCACTCTCTTGGATGGAGACAAAATTGTATACCCTGCGGAGATTCAGCTTGGTAAAGGTTCGTCCACTTTTTAGTATGCAGTTTTTTGAAATTTAAAACCTAATTGTTTTACATCTGTAAGTAGCAATAAGTTTTTTTCAATTAGTATTATGTTATTTACTCATGTGTACAATGATATATTGAGTGATCAACTGTTTTGTTCCAGAAAGCTGGTCAGGACCCTTCCTGTACTACCTGTAATTTCCACCTATGTGTCCCTGGGTTTCCATTGCATGACTATGCATTCCATAAAAAAGATTAAGCCTCACTGGACAAACAGCTTTAAATGTGCAATTTCGAGTCATGCCTATTGCATGGGCTTCATTAGTGTGGAAAAATCATCTCTATGCTTAGTGGACATTTCTGTTGTTGTTCTGTTCTGTTGTATGTAGGGCATTTCCAAACTGTTGGGGAAGATTGGTCACATTAAACCCTTAAATAACTGTAGTGTTCTGCTTTTACACTCCTAAGAATATTTTTACGTTGTATGACAATAGTTTCAGCATCAGCAAAGCAAGTTTAGCTGTAGTTATACAAGTTACCTATAAATGTGGCCTACTAACCATTACCATTACCATAGTACAGGTAAGCATAATTTACCAACCATTTGATCTATATTCCATTCACTGAAATTCCGAGATCTTAAAATTTTGAATTATTTGTAATGAAAAACAAAACTCGTTTAACTCGAAAAGTTATTATTGTAAACAGCTAAACAATGATGCTGCTCCAAGAGCAGAGGTGAGATTTTAAGAGCAGAAGTTTATCACCTATGTAAGTAACTAAGATTCCCAGTCATATGCTTGCTTGGTTGTTAGCTGACGTTTGGACTAGTGAATGAACTGGGTGGTGTGTTTAGAAACATTTATATGGAAGTCATTGTGTTTGTTTGTATGTATAAATGGTATTCATATGTACCTGTAAGTAGTACTAAATCGTTTATATATTCTGTATATTCTCTCTCATACAATGTGTATAAGAGTTTACGCTTCTATTAGTGTTTTAAGCAGTATCTCTGGTATATTTATGTTTCATTTGTACATAGTATACTTGTGAAACTTCCCTTTATATATAAATTTCGGTAATGCCCAGTTCAATTGTAAAATCTTAAAGTGTTATGTTTGATTCAGATCTCTCCCTTGACATGAACATTACCAACATCACATGAACTCTTCAATAGAAGATACGGAGAAACTGATTCATGAATTTATTACCTCGAACTTCAAATAATGCAGAATGATTGATTTAGTTACTTTGTAAAATAGGGTTATGTATGCGTTAAGACGTTTTTACTTTGCAGGGTAGTCAGTTTTGTTTACATTTCTTGTAGAATAATAATACTGTAGCTGGCTTGCGTTTGTAAAGTTATATGCATTTTACATAGTGTACTTTGAGAAACATTTCACGCTGCACAAGTTTACGACATTAGTCGCGTTAGCTCTCATCCATTCATACCTGGGCGATTGCTTTAGCCTGGCCCATCATCGGCCTAATCGAAGTTTGTTTGATCTCTTAGTTGCACCTGCTGACAAATTACATAAAGTAAGATAAGAAGCTCCGGGAGAGCAGTGGCTCTTCTTTATCACTGAATCAGAGTAAGTATGTTAATACCTTTGTTTTAGGATGTAAATATAGGGTTCTGTCAGTTAGCATGAGCTTTTTACTGTAGTATCACTTTCATATTAAACGTGTTAGCAGTTGCGCTACTGTAGCACAAGTGGTTTAGCACGAAAGCTAAGAAAACATTTCGAGGGACTTGTTCGGTGAGTTAAGCTGCGCCTGCTAAACACGGCATGTTTATGACGTTACAACTAAAATATTTGTTTATGTTGGTAATTTAACATTCGGTCATTTTACAGTTCGGTTAGGGAACTCTATCGGTTTATATAACTTTAGCATATCCAAACAGGTCAGGTGTCTGTACATGATCAGCCAAGACAAACCACCCGATCCGAACCAGTCTTTAGGGACGTATTGCACGTCAAATGAACCTCCATATGAATACTCCGACCGAGGGTTAGTGGCCTTTAGGGGTTTTTAAAACAGGACAAGCACATACAGTATGTTGACATATGATCACTTAATTGTACTGGCTAGCACTAGAATAGCCTTGGAATAGGGATTTACATGTCCTTGCAGTTGAGCTCCCGTTTTGTATTAGGCAGCATAATGCGTCGTTATTTTTATATTTGTTAACTGTGAATACTGTAATTTATAAGTCGCCCATCAACCCATCTTTTGAACCCTTGTACATTTGCTTTGGTGGGCCCCAGAGACGCTCAAGTTTCAATCGGTGTCTATTAGTTCTGTGCATGGAGCTTCAAATGGACTGTGGTGACCTAGTGATTAAGGTATTGGACTATAGGCCAGGAGGTCCAGGGTTCATCCACCATGCATGTGATGGAACAGAAAAGAGACTCCGGAGACCAGATGACCAGTTCTGACCAAATCCACTTGGCATGACCTTTGTAAGGGCTTTTCATGGTGGGCAGGTTTAGCATATTTGGTCTCAGCAGAGCAACAAGGCAGTGCTACACAGTAAACTACACGAGGCACATTCTCAAGAAAATCCCACAGGCAAGCCTTTTACATTAAACATTATGTAAAAAATATTAGTTTAAAAAAAATGCATTGCTCCATATCTTTTTTTCAGGTTATCTAATCTGTATACGAATAGTATGATGTAGAATTCAGTGTGTGTGACAGTGATATGACCACTGGTTTCTGCAGACTTATGCATCTGAATAAATTACTCTATGCTCATTGGAGCACGAAACTGGACAAGCTTTGAAACTAATCCTCTCAAATAAATAATTTGGTGTTTTTGCCAAAAAGAATCAAAACAAATTAACTGGCCCAACATCACTGAAATACTTTTCTGCCATACATGTTTCATACATGATTCCCATAGCCCTTTCCATTCCTATTATAGATAGGAATGTTCTTGATTACTCCGGTTTCGTCCCACAGTCCAAAGACGTGCATTAGGTTAATTGGTGTCTCTAAAAGTGGTCCTTAGTGTGTGCATGTGCGCGCACCCCATCTAGTGTTGTTCCTGCCCTTGCGGCCAGAGTTGCCAAGTGAGCACCGGCTGGCCTGCGACTCTGTGTGGATTAAGCAGAAGATGATGGGTAGATGGATCATATTTTCTGTATGAGAAATAAATATGACCAGTATACAATTGCTGAAAAATCAATTTAATGGTGGCCCAAGACATTTGCACGTCTGTGTAACTAATATATACACTCGAATCTGGTTAATCCGGCCACATCGGGACGCAATTGTTTTGGTCCTAATAACCGGCTGGTCTGATTAAACGAACATGCCCTATGTTACAAGACGGGATGTGCTATAATTTATGTAACATATTAAATATTTATTAAACCTTTATTGTGTGATTTACACGTATAGCGAACGTACAAA
>JAUZST010011982.1:0-11655 GCA_034779995.1 Parotocinclus haroldoi
TTATAGCACGTCCCGTCTTCTAACATAGGGCATGTTCGATTAATCGTACCAGCCGCTTATTAGGACCAAAACGATCTTGTCCCGATGTGGCCCCGACTTCCCCCAAAAAAATCCGCTTGATAAAGGTTTGATAAAGTCATCCTGTACCCATGTGGTTCTATTAGATTTAATTACTTCTTTTATTTTATTTTTTCGCGAATAACAATGTATTTTATTTGGCATTTATCTTAGGATTGCACCGTTGGAAATATGCAATCTCTTTCCATTTTTCTTTGAGGTGCATTTTCTGACGCATCTCTTTACCGACTGGACGTTATTTGTAATTGTTTGTACTCGTTTATGTATGCTGCATGCCCACTTTTTGAGACGCCTAGCCTCAAAGCCTGGCACTTCCTCAATGAAAATGACAGAACCATATGTGATAAGACCATGTGAGCAAGTTTTCTGTGGATCAGGTTCAGTTTGAATCCTCTTTTCGAGAGGATGGGAGAATCGGGCAGGCTGCCGACTGAATGGAGAACAGGCATGGCGCCTCTTCAAGGGTGCTCATAATTCATGAATTGACCACAGGTTCATATACAAGTACTTCTGTACTTGATCACTTCTGTATCTTAATACTTTATTCATACTACGTTTTCGAAGAAAAACCTTTACTTTTTTACTCATGACCTTTTCAAAACAACTGGATGATCAACGGGGATAAAGAAAGACAGATAGATAGATGAAATAGATGAGGGCGGCCGCCTCAGTAACGACGTATCCATAACGTTACTTTAAACGGTTCTTTCATGTAGCTGGGTTGGAAAAGAACATTTAGGGAAATGCAATGCATTCGTGTCTCACGAAAAACAAGGGTGCACGGAAATTGAAGCATGTATTTTTTTTTTTTTTGCTTTCCTACAAGTCGGACACAGTCCTTTCTGTGTGGAGTCTGCATGTCCCCCCCGTGTCTGCGTGGGTTTACTCCGGTTTCCTCCCACAGTCCAAAAACATGCATCTTAGGTTAATAGGTGTCTCTAAAGTGGCCCTTAGTGTGTGACTAGAGAATTTCCAGGTGGGCACCAGCTGGCCCGTGTCAGTAGTCCATATCGTAGCATGCACTTGAGTATTTATTATCAGACTAATAGTAGATTTACTTAAGTAAAGTACTTCTGCCACGTCTGGAGCTATCTGTACAGTATTCCACATATTAGAAATTGTTACACGTCCCATAATCCTGTATTCTGCCCAAGTCCTTGAGCTCACTCACTGAGAAATTCAGTCAGAAATACACACCTATTGATGATGCGCAAGTTTTAATGCTCTTACTGAATTGGAATACATTACCATGTCAATAGAGAGACTCGCTGGGGAAAAGCACGAGCCGCTCCACCGAATCCGGAGACTGACAGCGGTTCAAAACGATACACAAATGAAAGTGCAATAGACTGACAGACAAGTACAAAATACAGACCAACACCTTTCAGTGCCTTCACTCTCATACAACATGATGTGAAGATCACTTCTAGCCAGGCTTCACATGTAATGGTGATTAATGAGGGCTTATCAATCAACCAATAACGAGCATCGACTTCAATTTCTATTGTAACGCGTTAAGATAATTCGATCATTTTGATAGGACCAAGAGGAAGAACCATTAGTGTGTTGTGTTCAGCGGAGCATTGTCGCTGGAGAGCAGTAGCAAAAACATACCCAAACACTAACATTTCATAGCACAACTATACTATTATAACCCTAGCCACAGTAAGGGAATACTCCAAGGACAACCATGGACCATCATCTCATTTATATTTACATTATTTAGCAGACGCCCTTATCCGGAGCGACTCTCAGTCTCGCGGTTCAAGCCATGGTGGGTTAAGGGCCTTGCTCAGGGACCCAGCTGTGGCAGAGGTGGGATTTGAACCCCGGACCATCAGGTCCGGAGTCCAGTACAGAAACCTGTTGACTCCTAGCACTAGATATCACCCGATTCTCAGAGCTCTGATGTCAGAATTGTATTACAGATGGAAACAAATGGTGTCTGTACATTCTGAGCACAGACTGCTGCATTGTGTATATTCACAACCAACCCAGGTTGAAAAACCCTCTTGATTGCAGCTCCTGGACATAAAACGATTGTTTGCCAGCTTTGGAGAACCACCAAGATTAATTGAAACAGCACCTGAGAGTCCACCGTTAGTGCCTGAATTTAAAATGATGTTCCATATTCCTTTGGAAAGCCTTCTCAAAAGACCAAGGGCTAAACCTTTGCCTATGTAGCGTAAGATGTTTCTGTCGTTTATCAAACACATTTTCCAGAATGATTTACAACTGAGCTAAACGGGTTTGGCGATGACAGCAGCAGCTTGCTAAAATGAGGATTAGAACTCGCGACCCTAAACTTAGTAACCCCAAGTTTAATCACACGAGACATTCGGCAACTGTAAATTGTAAAATTGTATAGAAATGATTGATTCCGTTACCTTTTCAGATCCATGATCAGAATACTCCAAAAAATTTAAAAAAAAAAAAAAGTATAATCGTTATATATAAATGCTACTATGCTAATGCTATATGGATCACTAGGATCGCTATAAGGTCACGGACGTTCAGTGTTGGTTTTTGACCTTGCCGTCTGAACCTTTTGATGACATTACGGACTGTAGACGACGAAATCCCTAAATTCCTTGCAACTGCACGATAGGAAATGCTGTTCTTAAACTGCTGGACTTTTTGCTCATGCAGTTTTTCCACAAAGTGGTGAACATCTGAGCCTTTCAGGGATGCTCCCTTTATACTCACTCATGACACTCACCTATGGAATGTAATTTTCTTTTAGCATTCCACAACTTTCCCAGTCTTTCGTTGCCCCCGTCCCAACGCGTCGATGCAGTTTTGTTTGCTTCCCTGAACCTGCCATTATGTGTTGGTCAGATTAGCAGATGTAATGAGATTTTTAAAAAATCTCACACAGCTCAACAATCGCCTCTGTTAGGTGCCGGCAAATGAAAACGCCCTATAGTGGTAAGGTCTCGAGCAAATTGGAAAAATCCAGCAAGCTAGGCTGGGTAGTTTTGGCAATAAAACGTGTGCAGGTTTTTAAGGCCTCACGACTTGGCTGACTTTGTATAATTTGGCCAGGGGTACCCAGCCTTTTGCACAAAACTGCACCTAGGGACTCTTTAGCATTCTTTAGTTATTTTCGAAAACGAGAACACGTGCAAATCATCACAATTACTGAGTTTATAGAGACAAACTGGTCACAGGCAGCAAGTGACAGAGGAATCGAATCATCGAATCATCAGCAGTGGAAAGCGAGGAAGGAAGGAAAAGCGGAAACAACGGCCATATAAGGAAAACAAGACGCACGGTGGCCCAGGATCTGCTTGTTTAGGACCGTGATTAAGTTTTCAATGCAAAGCCTCTCGTTTTTCCACTCTCATTTTCCTGGGAAGTGCTTTATAAATGTCAGAAGCACGCCTGGGATTTGAAGCCAGGTTTTAAGGAATTACTGTTTCCACAAGATGGCTGATAGAACACGTTAGTGTTTTTAAATGAGTATTCTCCAGGAGCTCCAGTTTCCTCCCACAAGCCGGGTATGAATGCGTCTAACTGGTATCAATATAACGGCCATTGATGCTTATGTGATATCAAACATACAAACCCCCGATTGGCAGTTCCTGAAGAGGGGATCGGCTACATCCGCCCCAAGCCAGATGCTCAAAAGGTGAGCTGATAACATTACGGGCAGAGGACATAAAATAAAGATGTGGACTATCCCCCTGTTTCCTTGGCGACACTGTGCGCATATATGTTTGCAATTCGCAGTTGTGTAATACACTAGCCCACCAGGGTGAAGGCAGAAATTTGAGTCAGGTGCTGCTCAACCACAGTTGGCTGGGAGAAAGGTAGTAGCCACCCACCAACTGAGAGGGGCACTTGTTGTAGACCTGTTGACCTATGGCCCTCACCCCTCGGTGGTAAGATGATGGGCATCGTCAGGAACGGATCATAAGGCACTGACTTCTAAGGCTTCCTCCTCCACTGCATCAAGCATATTGGTCGCAAATGTATAGTGAGGGACGAGTCATCCTATTCCCAAAAAAAAAGGACAAGGACTTTCATTCACAAGGCACCACAAAGAGAGCCTTAACCGTCAATAACAGATTCAGCAACCAGGTAACTTCCATGAAAGTTCTCGTCTGAACATCTGAAGAAAAGAAAAAAAAAGGCCACGAACAAGCGAGATGAACAAACGAAGTAGAAACGGCAGCAGAAGTGGAATAAGCACATAACGCACATGCCGTTCTTATTGTCTCTGAGCTTAAGATAACCCCGCCCACCCAAATTGCCCTTTTCTCCATCGCCACACGGAAACCTGACGCCTCTACCTTCATGCTGCGCCGGTTCCTCTGAGTAAGGAGCCGTTCTCCTGTTTCGCATTTGCTCTGATCAAATCCGATTGGATAGCCTTGAAACGCTGCTTCAGAAGCTTTCTTTTCCAGCTGCCATGATTAAAGAGCTCCTTCAAACATGGGAGCAGTCAGTGGAAGAAAAAAAAAAGTCCAAATTCAGGCTGGCTTGTATAGCAAGATCAGTTCAGTTCCGCAGAACTAAGAGGAATGACACACACGTCAAAATAAAGCTGGGAGAGGCAGAATAAAGCCAATCTTATATAAAGCCAAGGGGAAGTGACACGGCAAAAAAAAAAAACAGCAACACATGAAGCTGTTCTTAGAGTACAGAGTGTGTATGACAATGTTAGTTTTATTCAGAGGTGCCATGTTTCGTGCATGTGCATCCCTGCTCTGTCGAGATTTACCCCCCTTGCGTCTGGGAACTTGGCAGGTGGAAGCCCCTGGCAAGGCAGAACACAGATGAGATGAAGCTCAGCAGTATGCTGGGACACCTGAATTTTCAACTTTGTTTGGTAATAAACCAGCGTTTCTGGGCCTGTGACGCATTCTAAAAAAAAAAAAAAGTTAGGACAGAGGCAACGTGAGGCCAGTAATGACTTAAATACTAAATCTATGACCATGTACAAACGTATTCGTGGAGTAAAGAAGGTCGGGGGATCTCCAGTGGTCAAGAAATGTGTGTGAAGAGTCATAAAACATAAAACATGCGCAGCGTATCTCAAAGACGGAATGGAAGGAATTTCCATATTTCAGTCCTAACGTTTTCTGACTTGATTTGTCTTGTTGATGAATGTATCTAGGCGTAGGTCTGGAAAAGATGACATCTTGAAGGAATTCACGCTGCTCTAAGCTCTGTGTGCTTTTTCTGCCTTAATGCTGCCATCGTAGAACTGAAAATGGCATTTGGTAAGGGCACTGATAACCCCATACCATGGCAGACTCTGGATTTTGGATTCAGTAATCTGTATGGTCGTTTTTCAGCTTCGATTATGGAGCGCACAACCTGCATTCCTTCCAAAAAACAAAAAAACAAACAAACGTGGATTCGTCCGACCACAATACACGTCTCCACTGTGTGACGCTCCATCATAGCTGCCTCTGAGCCCAGAGAAGTCGATGGCGATTCTTTAAGAAACATTGTTTTTAAGCACTCCAAGAACTTTCCAGGCATTTGTTGACAAACCTTCAGATCATCTGCCCGTCTTTGCTCATCAAAGCCTTTTCCTGGATCATCATGGTTGTGATTACCTGTTAGAAATCACATAATTATTTCGATATTTTAATTCATTACTAGCTCTAAATTGCCCTCGTCCCAACTTTCTTTTTTTTTTTCTTTTTCTTTTTGGAATATCTTACAGGCCTGAATGAACAAAGCAATGTTTATTAACAAATGCAATGAAACTGACCAGGCGAAACATGAAATGTCTTTGGCCCACACTGTCTGCGATTTAAATAAAAGGAAGAAAAAGAAGAACGTAAGAAAGCTGAGTACATATTTTAAAGTCTAAAACATTTTGTTGCAACTGTGAGTCCTTGAAATACGGCGCCAAATGTATTGTTGTAGTAGGGTGTGTGGTCACCCAAAAGGGTCAAAACACCCTGACAGTGACGGGGCATGGACAGGATTCTCTTCGTGTTCATATTACAATGTCCCCTCATTTTGGGAGCAGCGTGCATATGTGCATTAAATGGTAATGCACATCCTGCACACCTCCTTCCCCCACTTTGTATGTAATATTACTGGATTCTATACTTTACTACACACATAATCAGCAGTATTGCCTATTGTGTCCATCATTCAAACTTGTTTAGTGGCTACCGATGCTTTTGCAACCACAATGTCCACGGGGTCACACGTTCTCCACGTCCACTGTGGTACATAAAGTTTCTGTAGAACATCGTCAGCACGCACGAGTATTTGAGACACATCCAAGATGCAGGCTGATCCTGAGCTGCCTGAGCTTTTATCCGATTCCATCGTGATGCACGTTGGCGAAATAGGAGCGAAACGCGGGATATTACTCTATAATTGCAAACGGCCTGAGGAAGAAAGCAAACAGACTGTTGTTTACTCTGATTCCTCTCTGCTTTGCGCCTGCAAACGTTCTGCGTTCCTTCCGAAGCATAATTCCAAACCCATAAAACCAGGAGAAGGTAAAACGTGCAGATTACTCGCTACCGTTCATCTGCATATATGCACAGAGTAGCCCCGTGTCTTAAGATCCAGCGCTGTGATGCATGATATCCATTTTCCAGCCGCAGAAGACATAAAATTTCAGGGGGATTTACAGCGTCTCGAAACGCGCGTTGGGGTGAGAAATGAAAATGTGCTGCAGCAAAGAGGTGCAAGAAACACTGCAGCAATCAGTTTCTCCTACCCGTGGCCTCAGGAAAGCAGTGAGGGCTCGCAGTTGATGAAATATGCTTAGGAATGGCTGTGTAAACCATTATGTCCGGCTCAGGTGACGAAAATTAGATCCCCCCCCCCTCCCCAACCCAGCGTCGGGGGTGGTCCTCGACCTCGGTCCTCTCCCTCCCTCAGACACGGCTGATCGCATCTGTGTGTGTGGCTGATATAGAACGGAAAATACCGAAATGGAAAATTCTAGGTGCTTTTGAAACTTTATAGGCACAAGCAAATAGATTTTATATTATACAGATTACGTTGTTGTTCCGCTTCTGTGACTCTGAGGTAAGAAAAAACAGCAGAAAACAGCGATTGCAGGCGACTTGAGGTCAATCCCAAGCTGGTTTTCCTGGGCCACGTGACTCTGGAGTCTAGACCGTCCCCCATAACCCTGTTAGGCTTAAGCAAAGGTAAACGGGATGCTTTTCTAATTAAAAACAATGCGGTCATTTGGTGGCCTATTTGTCAAAAAAAAAAAATCAAGGCTTCACGGTGGTATGAAGACCATTTTGGCCATTTTAACTAAATTCTCTTATTACTTCTTTATCACAATGCCTTTTTAAGCGGTTATACACTCACTGATCACTTTATTAGCCTTTATAACACTCGCTGTCGGTTCCATCCCTTCCCGCTTACCTCATAGAAGCACTCTGTAGTTCTACAGTTACACACTGTTTATCTCCAGCAGTGCTGCAGACATACTGATGTGGCAACAGTGCTGCTGGAGTTAAATACTTTGTCCACTCTAATAGACACATCAGTTTGGGTTCGTTAGCCTCTAAGCCTTCGGGGCTCACAGGATGCTGGTGGCTGAACATATTTGGTTGGTGGTTTTATTTTCAGTCGAGAGGTGGCATGAGGTATTTCAGAACTCCAGCAGCGCTGCTGTATCTGTATCTGTAAACCAATAGTGCCAAATAGGGCGTCGATTTATCGGCGCCCTAGTCACACAATTCTCTAAGCAAAGACCCACCTGTGCTCTCAGAGATGGCTGCAGAACAACTAAACTCTCTCTCCATCATGTCGTTGTCTCTGCATTGTTCAGTCACATGCTGCACTGACAAGGCTAGCAGGTGCCTAGGAGGTGGTTATGAGCTCTATATGCATTTAATTAGACATTGTTTGTCCTCAGGCTAGGAAGGCGCGGCAGCACAATGCTGTTCAAACTGTACACACTGATGCTGAAGGCCAGACTATCTTTCTTAAAAACAGGAGGAAGCCAAACAAGCAAACCCTGCTGAAAACTAATTGTTTGTAAAAAAAAAAAAAAAAAAGGTTTTCCCATACCAACGTTTACCTTCAGCTGTGTTCTGGCTGTCTAATGCTTGACGGGTTACGCTCGCCCGACCCACACAGACATAAAAATAATTGCTAGAGTGTAACAAAAGTGTTCACTATGCAAATTGGATTTTACAGGCAGTGTTTTTCCAGAGTGCACTTACAAGAGGTTTTGTGTAGCTGAGAGGTAAATTGCACTGAAATTGCACCGGCTATACACTATACCATGCTTAATGTAGTCCAGTAATCAGCCATGTCTTTTCTACTGTAGTCGTCTGTATTGTTCCGTAGTAAACAGCAATTTCATTTAATAACATTCGGGGGACTGTGGGATATTTGTGGGATATTTCATTTTGAAGTATCCTCTCATTTTTGTGAGCTGTACAGATGCCTGGTTATGTTCCTTAGACATGGGACGTGGAGGCAAAGCTGAAAACGGGTGTGAACGGAAAGACAAACCAGAAACTAGAACTGCCAAAATGTTCCCCAAAAAACATCACAAGTCCAAGTGTGTTTCTCTGAGGACCACCATGATAACAAATGCTACGTTTCCTCATTGCAACCAGTGCAATACAAGAACCTGACAAACTGACTGGCCTCATAAAATCCATAAAGAAATGGTTTCCCAATTTGTAATAAGAAAATATTTATTTTAATGTTAATATTTGTAATATTTGCACCCTAATAAACCCTTTATAAAACAGCGTCTTATTCACCTGAAGCAATAAGGGCTTTACTGAGACCAATCGTACCAGTGGTGGCCAAGCAGTTAAGGTACTGGACTGTGGATTAGAAGGTCCATAGGGTCAATCGAGTCCCACCTCACCAGGCTACCCCTGTTGGGTCCTTGAGCAAGGTCCTTAAGCCACAAATTCTTGGAACGTAAGACTGTAAGAAAGGGGTTGCAGACTTCATGCTGTTATCCACATTTTCATAATTTTTTTGGGGGGCAGCGTGGTGGCTTGGTGGGAAACACCGTCGCCTCACATCCCTCCCACAGTCGTATAAGTCCGCAAAGACGTTCAAGTTGAGTGAATGATGGCAACAAACGTTTGGCTACACACCCATGATTTAGCTGACTTTCTACCGCTGTCTGCCCAGGGAACAAATGTAAACATGACGAGTTTTAATGACCTCACAAAAACAACGCTGGATCAAAGCAAAGCGGGCATCCATTTTTTTAAGGCGGTGGAATAAACTTTAACTGGATGGCTGGACATTTGGACGTTAAAAGTGGAGGGGGGCACAAAAGAGTGTCTGTGGTGCATCTGCAAATTGTTTGCATGCAGTTTTCTTTTGTATATACAACTTATATTTACGTTGTGGTAGCCTAAAAAGATTATGTCGATACATATTGAAATTGGGCAGCTTTATAATAAATATCTGACCGTTTAGACCTTGTTAGACCAAAGTACACTGTGCTGTGTGACCTCTCTGTCATTAAACCTACATTATGGATAATATCTGCACTAATTGCTGAGTCCTAATTACTGCCGCGCTGAAAAGAAGCTCTCTGGTGCAGATGAGGACTAATCAGCGCTTGCCCTTGTTGTGAATATCACATTTCACAGCCTAAAGGGTTTGGGAATCACAAAAGGATGCCGTGCCACTGCTGCAGTACTGAGAAAGAGAACGGCACCGACAGTCTATCAGAACTTACTACTAATAGACTACTTACCTCTACAGAGGAGCAGGGGTGGTGCAACAGAGAGCGAACGGGGTCCAATTACACCCGGGACCAGAGCACAAGGGTGGAGCTCGGCCTGCTAAGAAGAAGGTTGTGTGTTTGAATACTAGGACCACCGAGCTGTTTCTGGTTGGCCCTTGCCCGGCCCACAATAAAGAGCTTCAAAAGATGAATGAATTTAAGGCATTGAGCACTGATGAGCATTGCAGGGCTGTTTATCATAGCTGATCTGGCTTAAGGATGATCGAATTAATCACACTCTCGACCTTCTGTTCGGCATAAAGTGGAAGTCATCCAAACGGTAGGAGACAGAGCAGAGACAGGTCAGATTAATGAAATCTGGTTTCTGACCAAACATTTTCTGGCTCGTTTGCTCATCAAGCAAGTCCACACTGCACCTTACAATTTACAATATTTGGTCATGGCATTCAAGTAGAATTTACAAATATGGCAGCCTTGTGAAAAACTGTAGTTACTGCTCAGGTTTCTGTGAACCGAACAAAGGAAATACTAAAAAAAAAAAAAACCCATTCATTTCTGCTGTTGGTTTATTTATTGTGTTGTGGGTGAATTGCAGTGACCAGCAACCCGGCCCATTGAGCAAGCTTATGTCAGCCTTTCTTTTCTGTTATATCCTAATATAGCATATTATATACAATGCATATTATATATCATGTATTTAGCTTGCTGATTATTAGGGATAAATGATGTTACTGATGTCTTAAAGCACTTCTGTCAGTCGCTCTGGATAAGGGCGTCTGCTAAACACTGTAAATGTAAATATATAATGCAAGTACTGCTGTTTTCCTTTAGCTATTTCACTACCAAACCCTCAATGCAGCGATGCTGTAAATGCTGGCAGTATTCTGGATATCCTTAGTGTCCCTGGATAACTGCTGAATTGTGCATGTTGAGCCAGGAGCGCTTAGACATTAAATAATGAATACATGATCTCATTACAAATGCACATGTCTAGGTCGGATACGTACTAGAATGCAAAAGTAAACGGTTGTTTCTCGCAGTTGATGTTTTAGGTTGTAGGGACAGATGGGCAGACTTAAAAAACCAGAGCGGCTTAACAAGACCCAGGGTCAGCAGTTGTCGATACATTTCAACGGTGGTGCAAATATTGGGCGCATGGCTGTGACTGATGTTGAACAATAAGTTCTGGCTCACACTTGGTGCTTTAATTCATCTCAGGGGTGTCTCTTTGAGTTAGAGTCGGGTCCTTGTGCAAGCACGCAAGTCTTAATCAAAAGTCGGCAAACCTTTCCTTTGTGGACCTTGTTTCATGAGGGCAGGGCGGGAAGTTGATTAAGACATACTGGTTATAGGTGGAAACCTGTGGAAATGGCGTACTGAGACTTGCTGAGTGTCCAGTACAGTCCGTTCTTCTTATAAGACATATGGGCTTGGATGTTATGTTTAGATAAAAGTAAAGGCTGTCTAAAGGTAGCCAGTTTTGCCATCGTTTATTGTGACCGTGAGATTTTCTTTGTCTGTCAATAGTATTCCATACATTATTACTATTATGATGGTGCAATGTGATCCATACATAACAGCACAACACGAACTCTTCACCACGTCAGTGTTAGTGCAGTGCTCAGAATGATCCACCACCCAAATAGTACCTGATCTGTGCTCTGTAACTGTTGAACTACAAAAATATAGAGTAGAAACAAGAAGGTGGATTTATTGTTATGGCTGATCGGTGTATACAGTGGTGCATGTGCAAGTTTGTTTCAGGGACGTCCCTGAAATGTGGGGGACGTGTGTGTGTGTGTGTGTGTGTGTATATATATATATATATATATATATATATACACTGGAATCCGGTTAACGGGAGCAGCCGCTTATTGGGACCGAATCCTAAAGTACAGAAA
>JAUZST010011983.1:0-11655 GCA_034779995.1 Parotocinclus haroldoi
TATATATGGGATGGCAATGAAAAACAATATTTGGATTTTTTATTTTATTTGTGTACTTTGGATAATTTCCTGCTGGATGGTCGAACCACAGCCAAGTATTAGCCTCGGACTGGGGTTAGGTTTTATTATTCTTTTACTCAAATTCTCTGAGTTATTTTTTCAAATTGCTCAAATGATTTAAGTAAGGTTGGCATGATTTGATTATTATTTTATTTAATCACATTTGACTTAAATGCACATTAATGGTAATTGTTTGCCATAGTGAAATGACATACAAACAAATATTGGTGGATCTGTTTGGGTGGGTACCTAACAAAAACTCGATGTGCAGGGTCATTCTGGCATCCAGGCACACACAGTCTTTCCAATCCTGCTGTATACATGACAGCAATTGATCCAGTACTGTTATCGGAAGTTCTCAGAAATGAATTGACTTGTTAATCATTCATTAAAAGGTCCAGAAATGTGTCATGTATAAAATCATTATCTGCAAAGCTGATACATTGTTTTCAAATAGAAGACCAACTAAACACTATTTGCTCAGGGGTGAGTGCACACAAAATGAGACAGCTGTGGACAGACTGCTGTAGCTAGATGGGATGTGAAGATGCAGTGTGAGTTTTAACATAGCTTCACAAACAGCAATGATTGCTTATGTGGAAGGGGTTTGTGCACATGTAAATAATTCATATACTTTGTATTGATCATAAAACTCTAGTATCCTGTAGCTCCATGGCATATGCATTTCCATGTTCAAAACAAAAGATCGCTTGTGGTGATTTGTATCAGTAATATTAACATATTCTCATGAGAGCTGATTAATTACTACATAGGGCAAGCACAAAGTACAAACACTTGATGTAATTATGCTGTGAATAGTTAGTTCTTGTTTCGTTTAGCTCTTCCTTTTGATTAGGGTTTAGGAATTCTTTTCTGTGTGTGTTTGCATGTGCAGTTGTCCCTGCTGCATGTCTCTGTGTATGCACAGTATATGATTTGTTTTTTAATATTTTTCCACTACTTTATCCCCACCATTTTTGCTCAAGGTTGATCACCACTGAACATAAGGCATAGATGCATGCATGCATGCCCTTTACAGGATGCTAGTCCAATACAGAGTTTCACACTAGGGAGTGATCTCCTGACCTGCCTCACCTCCCTTGGACACAGTAAATTGTGCCTGTATGTGTGTCCTTTTTAAAAGGCACGACTGGGACCCGAACGGAGCAGAAAGCACTTTTATTTATTTTATGCCATTTAAGATGACTGCCTGTATTTTAGACACTTCATTCAAATACACAATTAGAATAGACAGTTGATTGCGCAGTTTTTATCATTAGAAGCTCTGTAGTAATTTATACCACATATAATACTAGGAAGGACACCCTTTTGTCTTACCGTTGTGGCGTAGGTCATCTGCAGCAGTTGCCCATCTACTTCAAAGTTCAGTGTGTTGTGCATTCAGAGATTATGTTCTGTATATTCAAGTTGAGTTACTGTTGCCTTTTTATCAGCTCAAACCAGGTTGGTCATTTTCCTCTGGGATCAATAAGGTATTTTTGTGCAAAGAACTGCTGCTTTTTTGGGCTATTCCCTAAACTTCCCTGGAGCTGGCTGTGTATGAAAGTTCCATTAGATCAGCAGTTTCTGAAAAATTCATACCAGCCTGTCTAACACCAACAACCATGAAATGTTTGAAGCCACTTAAATCACCTTTTTCCCTATTCTAATGCTCTGTTTTAATTTAAGCAGGTTGTCTTGACCATGTTTACATACCTAAATGCACTGAGTTGCTGCCATGTGATTGACTGATTAGTAATTTTTATTAACAAGCAGTTGAAACGGTATGATGCTAGCCCTCTAGTTAGTGCTTAGTTAGTAACCCAGTGTAGAGTAAACACAGATAAAGGAATGTTAATTTTTTTAATGTAAAGGTAATTTCATATTCAATATTGTCATTATAAGAGAGTTAGAATGAAATATTGCGAATCTCAACACAACCACTTGTAGAAACACAGCACCTCTGTCATATTGTCAAAGAATTACGCTCAACTTAATGGATCAATTTTTTGATTATTAAAGCTAAGTCTCTGTGGTGCAGAGTAATGCATTCTGCATTGATCTGCCTCCAACCTTTTATTGCCATTACTCCAGTGGCTCTCACATTTAAAAGATATGTTCACAAGTATAAAGAATTTAGTGACAGAGAGATAAATAACCTTTTAAAGTACAGTGTGCACCTGTTCAGTGTGTAACATGTCAGCAGAGCACTCTCTGCAAAGATGACATTTTATTACAAGCCAGAGTTTGCTTAGTGTACTTGTTAAAGATAAATAAAATGCCCTTTCTTTTGGTTTCACTGTATTTTGTTTAGCAAGTAGGAAGTAAAACCGACTTTTCTGCTCTGTCTGCTCACAGAATATCTTAATTTATGTAAATTCATCTAACTTTGTGCCCTACAACTCAATTCTCATACAAGGTCATCCTTTGAACTTGAAACACTGATGCTGGTGCAGTTCAGATTAGGAACCAGGGAAAATCAGTGTAGTGATGCAGTAAAAGAGCCAGGAGCACATAGAGCACATATTGACCAAATGTGCGAAAAGGTGCCTAAGAGTTCAGGACATAATGATCGCAGTGCATTGGATCCATCGACTATGAACAATGCCTATGGGCTAAGCGATCAATAGCCCATCAATAGCTTTTTATTAAAATTGTTTGCAAGGAAATAAAAATCCATATTGTTCTGTTGGGAAGGAGTATAAAATTACATTTAAATATTTATATGTTGGCCAGATGAGTACAAAGGAGTATTGGTCAGTGTATAATCGAATCATAGTCCAATTTATATATGAAATTTAAATATGCTTCTCCATTCAAATTGATTTTGTTGAAAGATGCATTACTAATTCTATTGTTTTGACAAATTCAGCATATAAGTGAAAAAAAACAAACAAACAAAAAAAATACACATGATTACACATGCTACACTAAATAATTAACATGCACGCAGAGAACGCCATCAAGGGATGAGCAGAATTGCTTAGAATTTTGTCCAAGACTTCTACCATCCTCATTTTTCTCTCTCACTGTCTGCACTGAGCTCAGTCTTAGTCCTGTGCTGGCAATGACCTTCCAGACCAGTTTCTTGAGGTGCCTCCCCAGTAGTTATACAGAGGCAATAATATACTGGCAATAAAAAGTCACTAGTGAAAAACTTGAACCTCCTCAGAAGGTAAAGCCTGAGCTGGCCTTTCCTTACTTTTATAACTGCAATTTTTTTCTAACTGCAAGTTTCTATTTAGGATGTTATATACATAAAGCTTTATTATTATTATTATTATTATTATTATTATTATTATTATTAGTATTATTATTATTATTATTTCTGTGTTATCAGTCCAGTTTATTGTTAAAGTATATCCCCAAGTACTTGTAGCTCTTTACCATTTCCATGTCCTCCCATTGCATCGCAACCTGACAAGACAAATTCATAAAATGCTGAAAATCCACATTCAGCTCTTTGTATTGTTGATGTCTAGCTGCATATTAAGATTAAATTAATAACACAAGTTACACAAATTTATTATGATTTTCAAATATACTGTAAATGTTGCTTATGCATCCTGAGGTTGGGAATGAATACAGTGACTTTCTATTTTCTGTGTATTTCTTGTAATAGTTGAAAACATTTGCAGTTATTGCATGTTGTTGTTCTATTTAGTAAGATTTTTTTAAATGTGAAAGTTTCATTCAGGTTTATGTCTGGACAGATCCATATCCAATAAGCTATATGATTTCAAAAGACCACCATTAGTTGTGACAAACTCAGGAAACGCTGTGCTATTTGCTGCTCTACAAACAACCCTCTGCTGTAGGATTTCGAATTGAGCTGAAAATGAGTTTTTGTTCAAATGTACATTCTGAATATCATATATAGCAATAACGTAGTTACTTGTATAATACGGCCGTATTTGTGGTGGAGTCAATTTGCAACACAAACTTCCCATTCAAGGTTTCCTTATAGGTAAACCCATAATAGCTACACTGGTGGCTGCTGGAAACGGCAGTTCTCGAAGGCCTGGCATTGTTTCCCAGCCTGGGCTTGCAATGTGAATGTCAGTTCGTGCATTTGTAGAACAATGTGATGGACGAGCACCCTGCCCATTGTACACCCATGTCTGCGCCTTGTGAAATCTAGGTTAGATTAATAACACAAATCATTTATATGATTAGCAAAATAATAATATGTTGCATCAGCACTGTTGATTGTGCATGCAGATATTGCTGTGATAATCGTAACTGCTGTAATTTCTTGTTACATGTTGTGGAGTACAGACCTACAGGGTAGAATCCTTTCTTCGAGAGCAAGACATGTGAGGCAGTAAAAAAATCTTCAGATAAGCCTGTCACATAGAGAGCTTTTGTCTTTTTGTCTGCTCTTTTTACTTTATCACACTGACTTTGAATCAAAGCTGTGGACATATAATGGAATTTGAAGAGCATATGTATTTAGAAAAGCCATTCTGGAGATTACTGAATAAACTACCCACCTCTTCTCCTTGCTGAGCTCGGAGAGGAGAAAAAAGCCAGAAAAAAAAAGAGAAAGCAAAGCAGATAGGTGTGGAGGCTGAAAGGGATGTACAGTGCGAGTTACATTTCCAGGCTTTGTGTGTTCTCATTGCAGAAGAGGGGGAAATCAAAGCAGCAAAGGCTCAGAGAGGAAATAATGGAAAGGTGAGCTCCACTATGGAGGATGGCTACTTCCTGTTCCTGCTAGAGTGACCCTCAGGTCTGAGGAGGAGCGAAAGACAGAGCAAGGGAGAGGGAGACAGAGTGAGTAAAAAATTTCAAAGGGGACAAGAGGGTACAGGAGGGGAAAGTGGGGATATGCTGCACAGTAAGACTGTTTGATAGAGAGCTGTTGCCAGTTGAGGACCAACTGTCATAGAGTTCAGGTCACCTTTGTAAACCTGTATTATTTGCACTCCTCTTGAAAGTAGTCTTTGCTGACAACGATGTAAAGTTTCACTTTCTCAGCAAGTTTTTCATCCTTCTATTAACTCGGGTATTTTAAGCTTATTTTTAGGACATTCAGGATTGCTGAATATACTCCATTTTAAGTCTGTTCCATTCCAGTTAAATGCTGTACTTGAAGTGGTTAGAAAATGTTTACATTTTTAAAGAGAGTAGCTACCCTAAATGCATGTTTCTCACAAAAATATTAAGCTATTTTCACACGTTTTAAAGCTTTTTAAGCATTGCTTGAAAAGTCCGTCCAACCAGCTGCAGTCACACATACCAGCCAAAAGAGGGCAACATAATTGCAGAATTCCTCAGCTCGCTCAGGTGGACGGCGGGTTAAACGTGGAAGTAACAATAATTTACATTTGGAATTGCTTTTCTGCTCCTTCAGATCAAAGCAGGTGCACATGCCTGACAAAAAAAGCAGCCTATTGTCACATGTGCGAGATCTTCCATGCTCTCTGCAGTCAAGGTTGCCTGACAGGACCCTGCCTCGGTGGCAGGCAAATAAAAACAAAGGAGACATTAAATGTGCCTGTCTTCTGAGAAACAGACGTCTCCACTCACCCAGACATCTCTACGAAAACCTTCCTTTACATGTTCAGAATCTAAATTCTCTAAATATTTATGTTAGGTCCCTAAGGTTAAGGCAAGGACTAGGCTTAGCATTATAGAGCTACAGTAACGCACAACCGGTGGTTGGTGTGTGTGTGTGTGTGTGTGTGTGTGGTGTTAATACACATTCATGTATTTGCTTATGCTTTGCTTACTCAAATTATGTGAGGATTTCACTGCAGGAAGCATCTAAGCTGTTGCACTCAAGTGAAACCTGTTTTATAATTATACTGCATCTCTTATTTATACCCACTACTCCTATCATATTTAAAAGTTTTAACACAGTACTTCTTGTTTTTTGCTGTATTGCTTTGTGACCCGATTAACATCAAAATCCTACTTACTAATCAATGGCACAGATAAGAGATTAAGGTTTCTTTCTCATATTCCTTTCATGTCACATGTTGTTTATTCAGTGGGGGTTTAGACCAGGTTCTCCTAAGCTGTTGTTAATACACTGTAGCTAAGCAAGCAAAAACTGAATTGAACTGAACAGAACTGAACTCTCGAGAGAGTCAAGTGTATTTTAGAATGTGACCAATAGAGGGAGCCTCCCCAGGCACACAACCATGCATGTTGTATGGGCCTCGCATTAAAACGTGATTTTTTTCTAATTGAAATGTATTAAATTATTACATTATACTACAGTATGACATGCTTATGTTTTCATCCATTTGCCTAACATGTATAATACAATTGTAGACATTAAAACACAGGTTAAAATAGTATTGTGATTTTAAAAGTTTAAAAAAGGAAAAAAAAACCCTTTTCTGTAGAATATGATGCCGCTGGTATCTTTTTTTCATGTACAGCTGTGACTTTACATGACTTTTAATTATTTTATCTTATTACTGCACTTCACACCCACTCTGTCTGCTCTCAATCTCATCTGACTCCTGTCACTTTTACTTCCATAACAGCAGCGCACAATGTAGCACAATTCAATTAGGCTGGACATGCTGTACAATTAGGCTTTCCTGTTACAGAATTTAACGGTAAATTACTTGCATATTTGCCAGTCATTTGTGACTGTGGTCTGAATCATTCGACTCTTAATCGGAGAGTTGGCAGCAGGGTGACACAAATGGGCTTTCATTTTAAATGCATGCTACACAAAAACATTTTGGATATATGGAAAAAAAAAACGTATGGAGGATAGGCACCTTTACTTATGTAATTAATGATGGCAAATTTTGATCAGTACTGATGCTTACATTATGATGTGTTATCTGATTTTTTTTTACTGCTATGACTGTCTGATGCTGATTGTATTAAGCTGAACATTGTGTTAAAAAACCTTCTGATATATGAATGCAAACTTTAATGCTTCCCTACAGTAACCAATTATAGGCATGTTTTTCATGCAGTGTCTTTTCCAGTAACTGGGTTACAGAGTGAATATTTGTTGCTGATGTGGACATTTTGTGTTGTTCTAAACAGCAACAACAAAGAACTTGTGTATTGCTATGAAAACTGCTTAATACTCTCATTGACTGGTATGTAAAACAGGCTAATTTTTCTTTGTAGAACATGTATATGATTGCAAAGGCAAAAGGATTTTTGCACTTGCTATTTATACTTAGAATTATACTTCACTTATCCAGTGTTAGGCTTCTGTTACCAAAAGCAGTCAGTTTTTGGTGAGTGAGTCATTCGTTCTTCTAATGGCTGCTGGTTTTTGTTCTCCACCTCATCAAAACAAATTTCTCTCACCATAAGCTTTTGCTCAGGGTTCATAGTGAGAAGGAAGGAAGAAGAAACTGAGACTGCGAGACAGCATGGCGCAAATGTGCCCACTTTGCCCGCCTGCCAGTGGAAGGAATGAGTGAATTCTACTCGGCACTGTAACTGACACAACCCTTTCTGACGAGCTCTGAGCCAAAGATGGGACTAATCGACGCTGGCAGAACATTCTCTGCTTAATTTTAGCCATAATGACCGAGAGGAGTGAAATGATACTTTAAAAGAAGGGTGAGGCAAGTGCAGAGAAAGAGAGAGAGAGAGAGAAAGCAACCGGAGGTGAAAAAAAATCCAGGAAAGAACTTAAAGGTGATTAGTTGTTCTGGAGAATCTTGGCTATGGATGCAGGAACACTAATCCTCGCTTTGGTTGGACCCTTTTTAGCACAGTAGGTCCCTGATTCCGCCCCCTCTCGATTTTAAGACCCGTGTCAAGCTCAGGCTCGTCTCCTGCGTCTCGCTGCTCTCATTTCCTATGCCTTCTGGCCAACTGGGCTATTTATAAGAAATCATTTTTCTTCTCGCTTTTATTTAATTCTTTCCTACTTGTTTGATTTTCTGCCCTGGTTAGGAAGGTGGCCAGATGAGTGGCAGAGATCCAGAGGGTCCCATCACTCCTCACATTCTCACATCTCAACTATGTGTTTGTCACCCTCCACCCACCCATCCAATACACCACACACTGCTTCACACATGCACCAGTAATCTCAGCTATATAGCCTCGAGCTGGAGTCTTCGTGTCTTTTTCTTCATGCACTTCTGCATGAAGCACCCATCTTATTTCAGTAGATGCCGCCGGCTAAGCCTAATGCAGTGTTTACTGATTGCAAGATGGCTAACTATGCTTCAGATTTAGATTACAATATTTGTTTTCATTGATAGCCATACCCAGATCAAAGAAGAGCTACAGGCCTTTTCGTTTATGCCTGGGCATTTTTTATGCCTAACGTCATTTTGAAGGCAGTCAGATTTTATGTCAAGCTCAATAATCCTTTGTGCACAGTCCATTTTAGCTGCAGAAACATGGTTGCCCGCAAACCAAAAGATTGATTTGAATCCTGACTGGTGTCTTTTGAGAAGCCTTTATGGTAAATCCACTTTAGTGAAATGTGTAGAATTACAGAGCAGAACTACACACTTGTCAAAAGTTAAATGCTTTAGAGGTCAAAATTCATACCTAGCAATTGATTTTATAGGCAAGCCGTGTCTAAAGTGCATTGTCTAGTTTAGCTGTTCTTGAATGTGAACTAATTTGTTTATTCATTTATTTGACGTTGCATCTGCATCAATGGCTATATACGACAGCCACAAGGCTACACTGACATTGGTCACACACATTCCCAATGGGCTGAGTTAGAGCACTCAATTAACCTGATGAGTAACTTTTGGATGTGGGAGTCAGAGGCTGGGATCAAACTGGAAATACTTGTAGATCTGAGGCGACCATGCTAACCGCTTGTGCCACTCTTCTGCCCTTGCATGTGTAATAACACCCACTGTATGTAAGCTGTGTATAAATTCTTCTTGCTGATGCTCATCAAGGCCGTTCAGGATAGAATGAATAGTGAAAATACCTGCTACTGTAATGTTTAACAATCCCCCACACACACACCCCGATTATTTCCCATAAATTTCACTTCCCTTGACATTGGAGTATCCATAGCAGCATGGCTGAAATTCCACACTGACGTGCCATTTTATTTTACAATAAAACATGCCTCAAGTCTAACAAGGGACAAGATAATCCACAGATTATTTCGTTAGAAATAATAATCACAACAGATGAAACCAGCACCTGATCCTCAGGTGAATTAATAAAGAAAGACGATGTAAATTTGATCCTAGTTACTCTGCTGGAATCGACACATGTTGAGTCTGTAAATTTACAGCAGTTCACGTGGCAATGCCAATTTTCTAGAATATGGATTGGATTATGTGTGTAATCAGTCATATTTCAGTAAGGTGTTTGTCTGTGTATAGGCAAGGCTGTGGTTTGGTCTGCTTTTAGACTGTGAAACATTATTTCTACTACACTGGCAGAGTTAAATGGCAACAGGAAAGACTGTTCACCTTTATACCATTGCTAATGGCATGTACTGACTAATGCTGTGGACTCCTCTGTGCTAATGTGTTTCAGAGCGTTGTCTTAAAGCTCAGCCATGGCTGTCCTTGCCAGTCTTGTTCCATCAATCGGGCCGGTGACGGTGCAGAAGTGACAAAATTAATGAACTGAAACTTTCAGACGCCGCTGTCACCTGCCGGGAGGAAACTTTCTCCCAAGCTCTAACGCTCAGTTGAAGAAAGTGTCTGTTGATAGATATTGATATAGATTTTAATAAATGTGCAAAGGATGGCACATAAAACGCCGCGCACATAATGCAATTTGACAGTGTATTTGTACTAATAACCCCTTAGAGCGATGATAAAATAGTGGGTGCTCCACTGTAGCCATGATTAATGTGGTTGGAGTAATTAAATTCCATTAGGCCCTGGGATTACCTGCCTGCAGAAGCACAGACTGTGGTGAGCTTTCCAGGGCTCCACACACTAATGCCTTTTAAAGCGCCGCTCACGGATCCGAGAAGCGCATGCTAACATTGGACATCTGCTCCCCATCGATTGCTGACAGGATTGACGCTTTGGATCATTAATGGCGGAGCTCAGGGTATAGGACAAAAGATGTAAAACAATGTGCATACAACCTAAATCTTCTTTTAACCTGAGAAATATGTGTGAAGCTTAGATAAGTTGTAGCTTCTTTTATAGTCACCAGCAAGGGCAATGCTGTCGCAGACCTATGTGGGTGTAGCTTAGCCCTGTCTTGATGTTGTGCTGTTGTTGTTTTTTCTGTAGCTTGTTTTTTAGGCTGTCCTCCATTCTCCCTGTAGGTGAGCTGCACCATCGCCCCTCTCCCACCATCCTTTGCTGTATTGCAGCAGATTCCTGACGCCTGGCATCATTGCGGGCAGAGAGAGGCCCGCGCCCTTTGCAAATGGCTACAGTAATGACCCACTTGGGAGGCAACAGTTCAGCGTAGCTGCGGATGTGTCCAGGTGCCGCAACATAAGCATTTCATTAAATATTGAAGCAAGCGCTTTCAGTTACAGTGGCAGAAAAAAAAAGATATTTGGCAGGCATCCAAAGGGGACTAAATGTATGCAAGCACACTGTTTCTCTCTTTACCTCCCTCTCTCCTTTCTTCCTCTCCTCTCTCTAATCACTTTCTGGTTTTACTTGACCTTTCTTCTGCTAATTAGTTGCCTTCTTGAAATGCATTATGGGTAATCTATCTTGGGCGATCCAGCTTCCCACTTCCCGCTCCGGTAATCACTCTAAATGTATGAATGATTTATTCAGTGGAGCAATTTCTCACAATCTTAAAATACACAAACCATAAAATACAGCCCAATTATTACGTGGCTGCAGCAGGCCCTGGGCCGGTCCATGCACTCTTCTGACATTGAACTAGAGTATATTTGATGAGCAAAACAAGGCAGAAGAAGGAGGAAGTTGCAGCTGTCTGGCGATGTGGATCACGCGGATGAGTGCAGTAATGGATGGTGTTGAGGTTCGAGTGTGAGCGCCCATGCTGCGTTAAATGCCGTTTGTGAGCTGGTGTGAATGTGGTGTGCATGAGCTTTCCTGATTCCTTATATGTGTAATTGCTGTGTGCTGGGCTTTTCAGGTGGATAGGAAAGAACGGCAACAGAGCAAACGCTGGCTACATGCACTTTAACAGGACACTTTAACAAACTACAAGTTTAAACATCTCCTAAGCACGCAGGGTATCGTGTAGCCAGCATTTAAACTTTTGTCCACCGTGTAGTTAACGTGACAACCATTAGCATGTGTGATTTGTCAAACAAATTGCATGTGTGAATTTATGCATATGTGTGTGTGTGGGAGTGGTACATCTGTCTGCGCATGTGCAGCTTGCCCACTAGAAATAGGCAGAGCAGATGTGTAGAGCTGAGGCCCTTCGTCGCTGCCAGCTCCTGGGATCCTGTGTTGACATGTGCCTTCAGGTGCACAACACCCCCATTACACGCCTAACACACTTACTCCCTTGCAACAAGCGTGCTCAAGTACATTGTACAAGCCAGCATTGCTCTCACTCTCACTCAGTGTGTGTGTGTGTGTGTGTGTGTGTGTGTGTGTGTGTGTGTGTGCATGCGTACCGAAGCAAATGGGAAATAGAGGTTATAGGAATACACGTGTGTGTGTGTGAGATGGTTGGTAATGTTTAAAGCAAGTTCAGGTGAAAAGGAGTGTGGTA
>JAUZST010011984.1:0-11655 GCA_034779995.1 Parotocinclus haroldoi
GAGCAAGGAGATATTCATTTATTGACTAAAAAATAAACAATGAAGAGACACGTGTTGATCCAGATGCATGACAGAAGAACCTGGAAGAACCAGAATCTAGTCCTTTAGTCCTCTACAACTTTCTGACCGCTCTGGATTCCTAATCTGAAGTTTGGGACTTTCAACTCCGGCCCTGCCAAAATATTTTGAGGCCGAAAATTTGGGCTCCGAACAGCAAAAACACCATTAAGCTCATATAACACTTGTAACCAGTAGCTGGAACATTATTTATTTAGGGATTGCCAAGCGATTATTAAGGATTAAGATGAAACATATTGCTGACGCGTCTGAGAAATCCTCCCATAATTACACCGCTGTCACACACCATATAACTTAATCCTGAAACATAAGCAGAGGATAAATCCTGCCGATGACACCATGTGGTAGCTACGCACCGGACCTGATGACTCCGTTACCTGATGGGATTTTACACTGAGGTGGTTAAGGGATGCATCCGTACCCTTTTCCTTAATGCAGCCGAGGGCTTTCTGGAGTTCAGTTTGCCCGTTTCATGCAGTCCATTAGTGTTTACTGGCGCTAATAATGCAGCCGTTATCCAAGAAAACAGCCAGTTTAACTGGCAACGACTTTCGTTTGTGTTTGCATTAGAACTGCAGAGATGAATTACAGAATGGGACTGGACAACGGACCAGAAGGTGGTTCCATGGTTCAGCTGACACTCTTGGGTTCTTGAGCATGGCCCTTAACCTGAACTCGATGGTCCAGGGTTCAAATCCCACCTCTGCCAAGCTGCCACAGTTGGGTCCTTAAGCAAGGCCCTTAACTCCCTTCCCCAATTGCTTGAACTGTAAGACTGTAAGAGTTGTAAGTCGCTCTGGATAAGGGCGTCTGATAAATACTGTAAATGCAAATAAATGCGGACAGATGTTTTTAAAAATCATGGCCGTGTATTCGATGCCTGAGCGAAAGTTTTTAACTGTCACCCAGTTCCAAGTGTTTTTGGCTGTTTATTTATTTACTTTTGCAATAATGCCAGTTTACGAATTATCACGAATTATCAGACGAATTATCACACGCCCCAAAACGACCTCACCGTTTAGGTAAACTTAAATTTGGTTTAATGCTCACGTATAACATCTGGGATTCCCATGGAGGTCGGCTCTCTTTTGAAAGCTTCTTCCTTGCAATATTTAGGGACTTTTCCCCCTTCCCACTGTTGCCCTAGGCCTGTTCAGTCGGGGGCCACGGGTCAGGGTATTTGTAAAGCTGCCTTGAGGCAATGTTGCGTTGCAAAAGAAGGTGCTACAGATGTAAATTCGACTCGATTTGTGAGGTCTGTAGGAGCGCTGTGACCCTTGAATATCATCTGGCTGGACCAGATTCGGAGGGAACGCTAATGCTTGTAGGTTCAATGCAACCCAAGATACTTCAGCAATTAAATTAGCTCAAGCTCCTCTACGGTGGCCTTAACGGGGGTGAGGCTGCCCCCCGTGCGACACGGCTACCATTCGGTAACAATGAGGGCTTTTAGTCGAGCGGCTCAGCCCAGTTAAACGAAGCATATTTCCTCGTCTCTGGCTCCCACACGGCTTACTGCTTAAGGACAGGGTCGGGCTGCCCGGGCACACGGGACACTGGGGATGCGTTTTCAACATGGCCTTCTCTACATATCCGGCCGACTTTTATAGTCTCGCGTATTAATGGCATCGACTCCGCAAATCTACGGCTTTACTAAACCGAATCATGCCGGAAAGCTTGATCTGCGCGAGGTTCTCGAGGTTAAGTTCTCAGGCCCGAGTTCAGTAATGATTTCGTGGCTAAGGCTTGAGGGATAATCATCCCGCTGTCGTTCTCCGGGGACCGGGTTTGCGGAGCTACGGTATCTCGCAATTTTATCTGGAGTTTTGGCACAGGCTGACCTCAGCATGCAAACCGCATTTTATAAAAATGGATGCAGCCAAGGTTTTATCCTCGGAGTCCATCACATCATAAATCCCAATCCACTTTGTCAGCCTGGAATACCGGCCATTTCCCAAATTAGATTAGGGCAAATGAGATTACTTGCAGCTGGACCATGAAGACGCACCGATATAGAGGGACTAGTGTATACAATTCTAGGCCGTCCTCAGAAGTGCATGCATCACTTTTTACACATTCCTTCGTTTAAAAAAAAAAAAAAAAAAACGTTGGTGTTTAAGTCGTCCGGCGTTTAGAATTTAATAAATGCTGGATGAAGACGAGGCAATTATCCAAAAGCTTGAAAAGAACCGTGTGCGCTCTGGAAACCAGTTTGAAGGGAAGACGATAAATCCCAGAATGCTCTTATTCCTCCTCGCCCTTCTGCGAGTCTGATTGCTATCTGGGGAAAACGTTATTACTTCGAACAGTTATTAAAGATGGGGGTTCACAAACTTTTCTCAGCCTGAACTGGGAGCGATTCATCAACGTGACATGAAAAACGCACACCCTGTACTGTGTTTATTATTACACCGCAGTTCGTTCCAACCCCGGCCATCTGATTGGCCGAGAGACCTCCTAGGAGTGCCTGTATTAATATGTACTGACCTAATCTAGGTCCCGGTATTACTTCATCACATACACAGGTAACCTAGCAACGGCGCCAGCCATAACAAAGCAGCATGTTAAAATAAATCATAACGAGCTTATAACATCTACTGGCCTTGAACACGTTACCATTTAAATTTGGAACAAATTTGGAGCCATTTAATGAGCGGGGGTTTCCGAAATTTTTGGAACAAATCAAACGTCCCGGGCTCTTAATGGAGTCACGGCTCTGGGCCGAAGAGCAACGACGCTGAAGGTCAGTTTTAATCCCGTCAACCAAAACGAAGCGGCCGATGTTCTGGCTGGTTTTGATGTTAGGGATCGGTCAGAAATGTTACGGGACGCTTATACAGCATCAGCAGCTTCGTCTCTTCCGGAAGCTCCTTGTTTTCTTTCTGATCTTTGCCACTGTTTAAACTCACCGTCTTAAATTAAACACCGTCCACGGCTGATCCGAGCTTCGTTCTTGGATCTGTTAAGTCCGGATCTTAAACCCGACTTCAGTTTTAACCATTTTGATTCACATCAAGATCGTTTTTCATTACTCGTACAGGACTCAGAACCAGGTCATAACTCGTAGCCGATTGGGAGTTACGCTTGCACTGGGGGAGTCTCCCTTTGTCACGCATGGCCCGACCTGCCCCGAGGGCACCACCTGGGCTCAACAACCATTTACATTTTCGCCATTTAGCAGACGCCCTTATTCAGAGCGACTTACAGTCTTATAATTCAAGCAATGGGGGGTTATGGGTCTTGCTTAAGGGGCCCAACTGTGGCAGCTTGACCGAGGTGGGATTTGAACCCTTGGCCATCAGGTCCAGAGGTCAGAACCTTAACCGCTAGGCTACCTCAGTCCCAAGAACTGGACTGTCGCTCATATCAGTACTGCAAAACGAACACACGAATATACGCAAACCAAAAAAATACTTATGCATCTTTGAATGCACTTCGGTGCAAAACTTTCCAGACCATCTTATAAAACAGACTGAGGTTTATTAAAAAGGGCAGAAATAAAGGTCTTCATTAAATAAACGCAGAAAGGCAAAACTCTTTAAGCAGCATGAGCATGAAACCATAAGAGGAACCAAACTCAAAATATGTGGACAGCCTGGAAAATGTTCAGTAGCACTGCAAGACTAAAACTCGCACGCTAACCAAAAGTATCCAGCCAACAGACTATCACTTTTTGGGGACTCTCGGAGTGCACAGACAGGCTATACAAACGATCTGATGAGCTTAGCTCATCAGCTATCGACACGGTGATCGGGACAACATCGCAGATTTGATTTGTATGTTTAATTTAATCTGCTCTACACCGTACTGATGTTCCTTATAGCTCCGTTAGCCCGGCGGATTCGGTAATAAACGCACCTTGGCTGTTCAGCTACAAGAGGAAATGGTATAAATTTCATTCTTGGCTGAGGCGCACCTTTAAATGTCGTCCCTAAATTATTTTTCTGCTCTCAGCTGCCATATTTAAGCCACATTCTTCTGGATGCATGGACGGAGACGAATCTTTCCACATGGCTAATATCGGAGTTGGCTGAAAGGCCAGAGAGAAACGTCAGATTTATGATTTAAATCAGTTTTCACCGTCAGACAAAAGCCTAATAGTTTATCACCTTGTGTTCCTTTTCCCTTTCAGCGAGGAAGCTGTCAGGCTCGGGTTCACCCACCTAGTGAGAAAGGAGCAAAGTTCACCTCCAGGTCGCCTAACCCTGCAGCTACGGAGCTAAATTAATCGTTCCCGTTCGCCTGCTCTCTCTCGCTGTGTAAACGACGGCACCTTGGCTGAAATATGAACGCTACGGTCTGCGTTTCTGCTCAGCAATGAAGTTAACACAAAGAAATCCGAGCGCCCTGCTGTAACACACACTCTTTCTGTCTCGAGTTCCTGTCGAGGGTCAACCTAAAACTCTCACGCGCACACTCGATCATGTCGGAATATAAATTCGTTGAGGGAGAGTAACGGTAATTGGCTGCTTCAGCACACAAACTAATGATCGTACGAACAGGTTTCGCAAACGTGGCCAGCAATCCTGATCCAGCGAGTCACACCGCCGTAATAAAGCAGATACGAAGCAGAGGCTTTCTGCAGCTTCCTCTCCAACTGCAAATGAAGTTAGCTGCATATTAAGGGAGCTCAAATTGGGCCTTTTTGCATTTTCTGTCCTCCTGCTCTTTTGGAATTCATCCCAGACTGAATCGACAGACGAGAAACATTTAACTGCTGCGGACTTCTTTCTGTTAATGAAACGGTTACGATCGCCACAAGGGGGCGCTCTTGCTCGTAGCTTAACCCGCCTCGCAAAGTGCACTAACAAAGCGAGGCGAAGCGTATCGTTCCTTCCCGATTTTACCCCGTGAGGGTCACTGGGCCACCAAAACTACCATCTCCTCTTAGGGAATTATTGCGTCCTCATGCTCCTTTTTAGAATTAATTCCAGGATGTGTTTTAACATATAAAGAATATAATGGGGCGGGGTTGTCTGGTGGTCCCTTCCAGCACGCTCTTCTGCACGTCTAAGGCTGACCGATGGACCGACATCCTGTACGGGGCAAGCGTAAAATAGAAATTCTTTTACAGATGGGATACGACCACGTTTCATTCTGATATGCCTTCTCAGACACAATGGATGGACCAGACCAAGATGTAGGACCCAGGCCGCTCCACGCTGGGATGGATTTAACCCCCGGAGACCAGGAAAACGTTGCATTCATCTGCGAGACATGATGGTGGTAGGATCCCGGTTTGGGCCCGTTTTGCTGCATCTGGTTTACTACAGCTTTCCACGAGTGACAGAACAGAGAACTCCCTCAAGCTCAAGAAACAGGGTGGTCTCTCTCTCTCTCACACACACGCACATGCGCACACACACACGCGCACACACACGCGCACACACGCGCACTTTGAGACATATGTTTGCCGCGAAAAACGCACGACTCGGCCGGCGTAACTGTAAAAGTAAAAAGCCTAAAAGGTGAGATTTACCTGTAATTATCTGCTTCACTAGATGCCACCCTGACAGTTTGATTGACAGGTTTGGCCGGACGACAGGGGGTGGGTTGGGATTTCTAACCTGGGTGTGAAACGCCCAAGGGAAGGTCGACCTGACTGGTGTTTTGTGTCCCTTTTACCCCCCTCCAAGGCTGCAGGGCTTCCAAACCTATTTGCGCCTCTCGGAAGAAGATAATCGCCCACATATGCTAGTTAAGAAGCAGCTATTTAAGTATAAGTTCAGCATTAAGCTTCTAAACTGGAACCATGTCCCCCAGAACGAAGTCCAAGTTCTCAAACAAAGCATTTTATGTTCTTATTTTGATGCCGTAAAGGAATCCGTACGCTGTATGTGAAGCTGGGCGTAGACCAAAAATGGAGGTCTGATTTTAAACAGTAATACGAACTAAAACACAACGCGAAAACGTTCAGCACAGGACTGAACAACGCAGGCAATCGTTTTGTCGTTTTTGGGTCCCGTCTCATTTGGAATGGGTCCCGTCTTGGGGTAAGGTAGACTCGAAGTTTGTCGTCGAGACCGGAGTCTGGGGTAACGTTAATTACAAGACGTGAGCTTTTTATTTTTGGATCGTTATTGAATGCGAACGATCCCATTAACGCGCAACAAATCAGTCGTTGCTCCACAGGTCTAGGTGACATCGGCGCTCTGAGCGGCCATAAAAGCGATCCGTAAACCCGTTTTATTTTCAAATCATCCCGTGTTTACAGCCTCCGACAAAATGTACGCGGAGCAACACGAGTTTCTATGCAGGGCAAGACGGAATTTAAATTCTGAAACGTTCAACTCAATTTTATTTTATTTCTATAGCGCTTTTTATAACGTAGCATCGTCTCAGAGCGGCTTTTACAGTAATACGTGATCTAAAAAGCCAATCCCAAGTTGAGCAAGCCCAGGGCGACAGTGGCAAGGAAAAACTCCCCAAAATAGCAGGAAGAAACCTTGGGAGGAACCAAGACTCAACAGGGGACCCGCCCTCCATGGGCGGCCTAGATGTTAATTAAATAAATACTAAATGTATTTTAAATCATAGCAAAATTAGTCCAAAATAAATACATTAGTAATAACATTTAAATTAGTAATCGAAAAATGATCGTATAATCTAAATTATAAAACAAAATTGATTATGTAATGAGTCCTTAGAGGGAGGTCCTTGAAGGCACATCGTCTCCTACTGTCCAACCGATGGAGGGAGTTCCGTCTCTGGTGGGACCCGCCTCCGCTGTTGGAGACCATCAGAGTGATGCCGAGCCGGAAGATCATCCAGGCTCTGAGAGAAATAACACACCATGTATAATGAATGTAAGGAATTACAAACTCTTCTCTCTCTTTTTTTTTGGGACGGTTTTCCTCTTTGTAATTCTTGCACGATGACTGAAATGTTGGTCTTCGACTCCCAGGCTTTATCTCGACTGCAACGCTACGCGGCACTCTCCGTTTTACGGCGGTTCGGTTTCCGATTGTTCAACGCTGACAACAGCAATCCAATAACGCAAAAATACACGCTCAGCAGACAGCGGCCTCTGAATTTTCCCCGGCTAAGAGACACACAGGACGAGACGTTCCTCTCCGGACAGAAAGAAGCCGACCGAGCTGAGCAGCAAAGCTAATGAGCTATGCATTTTGGTTTTATTTTATTTTTTAGGGCTGATGCAGACAGTGATGTGGCGACGTCGCCGAAAAAAACGAATAATAATAAACAAGAGAAAATCGCTGGACAGTTATTTAAGCTATAAACGCTATATAAAGCTATAAATCTCTGTCATACGACCTAAAAATGGCATTATCAGACCACCGGATTTTCGCTTTCAATACACCACTCTATTAATGACATCACAGATTCCTCACTTGAATCCTGATCATAAAACGAGCTTTCCATTTTATTTATGTTACAGCTTTAAACAAGTTTAATGTCTAAATAAGTCATTTGTAGCTTTCATTAAACCTGGAAACAGAAACGTGTCGTTTTCTCATTTCCGTCAGCAGGAGTCGAAAGGGTTCACTCGCAGTGCTCACTCAGACATGAATTAGTTATATATAAGACACTCCTATTATAATTATTACATTTATTTTGTCATTTAGCATATCCCCCCTTATCCAGAGCGACTTATAACGAATACGGTCTCACAACCCAAGCCATTGTGAATTAAGGGGCCTTGCTCAGGGACCCGACTGTGGCAGAGGTGGGATCTGAACCCTGGACCTTCTGGTCCATAGTCCCACAACTTCTGGTCCATAGTCACACGTCACTTCACCCAAAAAACACACTTTAATAAATGAATTTAATTTGTTCCTGCTTTGATGGATGTGTTCCAGTGAATTAAATGTCACTAATTTGAAACATACTGTACACACACACACACACACACACACACACACACACACACACACACACACACACACACACGTAAGTGTGAGGACGCTGGACAGAAAACTCTCACATGAAACATCATTTTCTTCCAGAAAAGACGCAAAAGATTTGCTTTAGTTTGCTGAGGTTAAAGGTTAGAACGAATTGGCTCCAGTATTGTATCGATGGAAAGTCCTGACAGTGAGAGAAGGACAAAAACGTGTGTGTGTGTGTGTGTAAGAGAGAAAGAGATGCTGAGCTCAATTCCTGCGGCTAAACCTACACTTTCATCCAGTGAACAGGATAATGAACGATAATTAGAAAATGTAATTAGAAATGTAAAACTAACGGCGTATCCGAACACAAGCCTCCATTAAATCGGTCTTTATTTTGCCGTTAAAGCACCACGCGAGCTTTACGGCACCTGCTTAGTGCTTTACTGCTATTTTTAAGTTTTCATTTTAAAAGAGATGAAACCTAATTACATTCATAAAAGGAGCCCGTTTCTCGTGGTACAGCTAAGACGCTTTGATTCCCCGAGGTGCCAGCCTGACTGGGTTGGGCAACACACAGGTAACCATTCCTCTACCTGAGGGAGAGGAGGACACACGGGGAATCATCACCGAGCATTCCAGCAGTGCCAGACCCCCATAAAAAGAACTTATTCATGGCATATATTACTTATTATTAATAACAATAATAACAACAACAACTGCTGAGTTGTTCATCGCTCCCACCACGTTACTCCCTCATCACAGCGCGGGGCAATATCGTTACCCCGGGAAACCTTCAAAACTCAGAGTGCATTTTCTGCTGAATGGGCATTCAGGTTTATTATGGGATTCCTCTCGTCAAGTCAAAGTACTGAAAGGGGGAGTAAAGCTCGATAACATTGTATAGAAACAGAGTAATATAATAATCAAACGTGTATATATATACAAATATAATTAGGTTAATTGATTATCAAGGTCACCTTGTTTCCGTCACTAAAACAGCCCCTGAATGAATAAAGGGAATTAAAAAATAACAATATGATATCACAACTCTAAAGATTATTATAGGTAAAGAAAAAATGGGGACGTATGATAAACGGTCATGTGACACAAAGTTACCCAGAGTCGACCGGGCCAAATTTTACTCCAGTTCAGAGACGTTCCCTAGGATCATATCTGACTTTAGCAAAAGAGAAGGACACTTCACCGTCTCAAGCTTTTTTTTTTAATCCAGGTGCAGCACAGCGTGGTTTGTTCTTACGAACCCTGGACGTGAATTAATTAGCCCCGGTTTAGAACAAAATGCCCACGTGGGGTGGCATGACCATGTGGTCGGCAGATTACCGAGGGCGCCTTCGGGCAGCTGAGCTATCCAGCACAGAGCTGTAAACACAGATTTCCTGGATACAAACCAGATCTAAAGCATGATGCAGAAAACCCATTACAGAGAAATCAGAAACCAATTAAAAATAACCTCCCACAAGCCAAATTGGAGCCGCTACCACCGTAAATTAGGCACCGGGCTCGGGAAGCATTTACTATTGCTCATGAACCATCTGTCTAGCTGATCCCGAACGATGCACAGGTCAATATTTATCATTTTAGCACGCGCAGACCAAAACCCGAGCTATTGTGGTTTAGTAAAATACACTAAGCTGTTCATCACTCAGCAGATTTATTCTTCCAGGAGTTTCAGTCAGGAGGAGGAAGATAAACAAACAGCTTTAATCCAGTTTAAACGAGCACAAATAATCCAAATAAATAAGTAACACAAAACCCAGTTTTAACTAAACTTTCAGTCTCTGGGGGTGCGAAGCAGTTTTAGGGGCAGCAGCAGCGCCCCCTGGCGACACACGCAAGAGCAGCGCTCTGTTTGAAAAGCGCTCCTGAACTCAAAACAACAGAAAGATAAAAGGGAAACGTTTCGTCATCTAATTACTGAACCCTTTCAGTTACCGATTAAAAATGAGGGTCACGTTTTGCGGCCAAATTGACCCACATAGTTGCACGAGTGACATTTTTAAAATTGAATTTAACTGAGCAAAACAACTCAACCAGGTGCACATACTTTACTGGAGAGAAACAGGTTGAAATAACGTGTACCAAAAAATAAATAAATAAAATAAATAAATAAATAAATTGAGAAGAACCGAGTTGCATTTGATGCTTCAGAGATCCTGTTTGGGATTTAGGTAAACGTTTGGGGTGAGCAGCAGTATCCCGAGCTCTACATGTCCATCCACAGATTTTCCATCAAATTCATGACTGATAAAAATCAGGTCTTTAAGTAAAGTATAATGATAAAGTAAAGTTTTCACGGCTGATCTGATTTTTTTTTTTTTTATTATTTTTTTTGCTGGCTTTTCGCTGTGATTTTAAGGATAACGCGGCACTACAGATGGACGGTTCTCGACGTGCAGCGGGACTAAAGGTGAGGAATTCGTCACGGTCAAAAGTTTTTCCTCTGAGAAACTTGGCTGCTTTGGACTAAAAGCTCCGTGAATAAATGCATTAACAAGTTTGGCTTCCTTCGAACGATCAGCTAGACCCGCTCATAAACTACGGTAGCCATTAGAATTAGACAGCTGGCCTGCTATTAGGCCATGCCAGGAGTCTGGGGGCGTGTCTAATTTGCATGGCCATGGATATTCATAGACTTTGTTTCTTTAACAGCTACTCGTGATGGGAGCAAGGTTAGCATTAGACTCGAAAAAAGTGAGAGAACGCCCAAAGATGTGGTTGCAGGCAAGGGATCAAACCAGGCATTTCTGGAGCCGTGTGTAGAGAACGATAACCCTGGTGCCCCGTAAACATTTTCATTAAACAAGATCATCAGAAAAGTAAACGAAAAGTCAAAAAGTTCTCGAGCAGCAAGTGATCTATTCATGATTCAACAAAAGCAGGTCAGACTGGACCAGGGTGCCCCCACATGGACTGTTCGGTAGGGTGTACGGTCACCCAAGAGTGCCAAAACACACCGACGGTGACGGGGCACGGACAGGATCGGATTATCCAGCGGTTCTTGTGGATCCTCTTCACATTTATTTTGAAATATAACCTCATTTTTGTGAGCGGTTCATTTAACTATACTCTATTATCTTAATAACAGAGGTGAATCAGCACAGGCGGGCAGAGGATCTTCATCGAGAAATGCGTGAGAAGGCGATCGAAACGTTTAAAACGCAGGGTTCCTCGACGAAAGACTGGAACCGATTTCCAGACTGTAGTCTAACATCGTCTGATCTGGCTCCTTTTCCGTTGTCTTGTTGACAAACGTACGGACAGTTCTGGAAAATCCATACCAATCACAGTCTGGATGATCCTTCCCCCCCGTCTGTACTCTTCCAAAATGATCCATTCTGGGATCCATGTGGATCCTAGATCCCTCCGAGCTCAGAGGTGTGAACTTTGATAACTTTACCCACGGCAGAGAAAGAAAATTTGGAAATGACTTTCGGCTTTTCTTCGACGAACATCGTTTTTAAACATTTTAACGCTCTTCCAAACACATTTGTCGATAAACTGCATAAACCGTCTTTTCTCGAAGACTCGGCCTGTCGCGATCCACCAAATCATGATTAGAATCATGTTTGAATCCAAAGGATTCCCTTTTATTCGGATTGTTTTGCAGGCCTGAAACGCATGAAGCGAAACAAATATAATTGACACGAATTAATCAAGCAAAAAAAAAACGAAATATATAAAGTCAAAAGTAAATTTAACGTGTTAT
>JAUZST010011985.1:0-11655 GCA_034779995.1 Parotocinclus haroldoi
TATGTATGTATGTTTGTCTGTATGTATGTGTGTGTGTGTGTGTGTGTGTGTGTGTGTGTGTGTGTGTGTGTGTGTGTGTGTGTGTATATGTATGTACGTGTGTGTGTGTGTGTGTGTGTATATGTATGTACGTGTGTGTGTGTGTGTGTGTGTGTGTATGTATGTGTGTGTGTATGTATGTGTGTATGTATGTACGTACGTATGTATGTATGTACGTACGTACGTGTGTGTGTGTGTGTGTGTGTGTGTGTGTGTATATGTATGTACGTGTGTGTATATGTGTGTATATGTGTGTGTGTGTGTGTGTGTGTGTGTGTGTGTGTGTGTGTGTATATGCGTGCGTGTGTGCGTGTGCGTGTGCGTGTGTGTGTGTACGTGTGTACGTGTGTGCGCGCGCGTGTGTGTGCGCGCGTGTGTGTGTGCACGCGTGTGTATATATGTATGTACGTACGTGTGTGTGTGTGTGTGTGTGTGTACGTGTGTGTATGTATGTATGTATGTATGTATGTGTGTGTGTATGTGTGTGTGTATACACACAAAACTAGTCATATATATATATATATATATAAAATGACTAGTCTTGAGATGAACTTGTGTATGGATATAACCTTGTGAATGGGGCTAAGATGGCCACGGATGCTGAGGACGACGTTAAAGAAGCCAAATAAACAAACATGCCTGTAGGACGTGTCAAAGTAAAAATATAGAAGTTCATATGGGTTATTACGGTTTCTCGTTGTGCTTTAGTAAAACAACAATATTTATTGGATTGGAGACTCCCAGCCTAGGAAAGGACGACTGAATATTACCTTTCCTCGCCCGTGTGAGCTTATCCCCAAACAGGTGAGACGTCTCCAAAAGAAAAGAGCACTTCATTCACGTAGAGGGGAATCAGTTGACTTGAATCACCCGTGAATCATTACGATGTGTAAGCCGAGAATAAACGCATCTGATGAAATCCGTTTCAAACACATCTTTAATGCTTAATCCACTGTTTGTAGGATTTGCTCAGTGTCATTCTGGGTGCAGTGGTGTTTTCATGTGTGAATGGGCACAACCCAGTAAATGACCGTGTGAAGGCAGCAAAGCCGTAACATTACCGGTATAGGTAACCCAGTAATTACTTGGGTTTGGAGTATATGTGCATGTGTTCATGTCCTTATCCCTGCCATAAACGCAGTATTACCAGTACAATTACCCAGCTCACCCTCTTAATGGTGGCGTGCCAAAACGATTCAACCCAAAGGTTTTTGTTCCAAAACTCGGTGGCTTTTGTTTTAGGTTGCGTAACATGCTGTGGAGTACCGAACTTGGTGTGTACCGACCGTTTGGTGTGATCACAGTAATTGAGCCTGAAAGTCATGTGTTGTAATGCACACAAGAACTTTTCTGATTACATTACATTTCTGAGGGCTTTGTTGTATCCATGTAATTTTGGTAGAACAATAAGAGGTCATAATAATAATAAGGCACAACCAATAATAGTACTTCACTGGGTCCTCTGGTACTTGTCCCCTGAACACAGGGCACAGAGTTAAGCTTTCCCTGGACACCATGCCAGTCCGGGGTGGGGCTAGCAGAAGTCTTCATTGCAATGCTAGAAACTGATCTGGCGCAGAAATGGAAACGGTGTCGGCGTGTTGCGGCACCAAAAGGAATTTAGTCTGGGTCTGCATGGTGGCAGGTATTAAAACGCAGGTGGCAAAGCAGCATTTCACTAGGCCGTAACCATTGAGACCATGGGTTCAATCCCATCCAGTCCAGAGCCCACTTCGTCCGCAGCCAGAGAATTCGCCGGCCATCCATTAACTCTAAAAGCAGAGGTTAAAATCAAATCAATCAAATTCTAATCGGTTAATATCACCAAAACATAGTAATGAGCAATTTTATTGCTACTAATGTTTTAGTACAGCTTAAGTAACAATCTTATTTTAAAATGAACAGTAAGTGATAAAAACAGTTGTAATAAAAGTAGTGAAACCAACAATAAGGTTTGCTGTTCATCATAATAATTAAAAAAAAACAATAAAATAATTTACTTCTACTGCTGTTTTTATTATTATTGTATAATATTTGGAAAAAACAAACTTTGTCGCTCATTGTAATTGTATTTGCAATGTATTTGGAGTAATATATACAATTATTCAATATATTTATAAATGTTATTATTCCTAATAACACTGAAAAATGTTGTTGTTTTATTATTGTTTTTTAAATTGTTTCTATAATAATAATAATTATAGTTCTAGCTATAGTTGTTGAATTGGTGGTTTTTGTTTGTATTATTTAATACATTTTAAGTATGAATTAAATGAAACTGAAGCACTCCTAAACAGTGTTATTCTGCCATGCTATGTAACGTTCAAGAACCTAGATGTCAGATGACCAGTGTTTTGTTGTGATCAAATGTAATCAATCTTCTGTATGCGTATGGTGGCCTGCAAGTACTATAAAATAACAATAAAAATATTAAAAATAATAATAATAATAGTTCATCATTGTAATAATGTGTGGGTTATTATTGCCCAAAATGGTAATAATTACAACAATATACTACTCACGAAAAAAAAAAAAATAGCCCATAATTAAATATCACCCAAGTGAGCAGTTTCTGGATCAGAGTTCTTTTGTTTCATTATTTACATTTATTTCATTAAGCAGACTTACAATTAATTTTACAATCAAGTTTACAATCCAAGCAATTAAGTGGGTTGAGGGTCTTGCTCAGGGACCCAACTGTGGCAAAGGTGGGATTTGAACCCTGGACCTTTTGACCACTTTACCACCACAGTCCCACACATGTAATTTTACCACACATTTAATTGACTTAGTTGGTGCTCACTCTTAAAAGATGACCTTTTTTTAATGACAAATCTACACCACACTACACAAATCATTTCTGCAACCTGGTGCTGCCTGGAGTTAACTGAACGTCCCCAGTGTGTTATCCTGCCGTCATTTAAGAACTTTCATGTCCCATTTGCTTGTGATTAAACATAATTATTTACCCGTATCTATCCCATGACCCTGCAGGTCGCGTATGGAAATAACATGTTGATTTCAGGGGTACAAATTTCACCCGTCTACTTTAAATCTGTTTTATCTTTTCTTCTCTAAATTAAGTCACTGTGTGGGTTTCGTTATCTGTAAGGCCCATCCAGGAAATTAAGCCTCGTAATGCACTTGTGCTCTCTAATTAGGGATGTGGGGGAATAAGGGGTTCAATGTTGCACCCAGGTGCAGTTCGAGGTAACGCTACACGAGGTTACAAGACTGTGCTGTGGAAGCTGCTTGTCAATAATACATTAGGGTTTTGTGAGAAGGAACAAGTGGACCTGAGTGTGAGGAAGGATTCATTCACACTGTTATGGGCTGTCATGAGTTTAGACTTTCTGTTTTTTTGGTTTTTTTTTGTACAGGCTTTGTTCGGGGTAAAGAACAGCAATATTCATCGTTCACTGGTTACATGATTGATTTGTATTTCTGAATGAGTTTGGGAAGTTTGTGCTATTCTCCTAATAGAAACGTGCGTGTGCGCGTGCGCGTGCGCGTGCGCGTGTGTGTGCGTGTGTGTGTGTGTGTATAAACACACTCTTTTGAAAGGGGGAAATTTCCTGTGCCTGGAAGCTGCTCTCATCCTCAGGAATTTCCTGAGTGGGCAGACTGTGCTTCCTGCCCAAGCGATGCATGTCGTTATTTCTTCTTGCCCCCCACCCCCAACCACCACCACCCCCCTTCTGAAAGGGAAACTGTTCTCACATGCCAACGGCCAGAAAACGAGCGCTGCTTCTTCCTGCTCGAAACCAGCTCCACATGTTCGTTAGAGGGAAGAGAGAAAGAATGAATTTTAAGGATCTGCTTAAGAGATGAATTATGAAAGTTTCATTGAAAAAAAAAAAAAAAAAAAAAGTTTGCTAAACCTTTGTTTACACTAATTACCTTTAGTTTACCAAAAAATGCAGAAGGTCCCGGGTTCAATCCCAGGGCGGGGCGGCCTGGGTCCTTTCTGTGTCTGCGTGGGTTTACTCCGGGTACTCCGGTTTCCTCCCACAGTCCAAAGATGTGTTAGGTTCATTGTTGTAAAAGTAAAAGTGGCCCTTAATGTGAGACTGTGTGCGCGTACGATGGATTGGCGCCCCGTCTAGGGTTGTTCCTGCCCTTGTGGTGGAGTTGCCGGGCTGACCCGCGGGCCCGCCGCGCTAATCAGTTATTAGCTTGATTCATCTGACCACAATACACGTTATACGACTGTAGAGGAATAAATATGTTAATCCCTTCATCTTAAAGGTAAATTGATTTGAGACATTTCCATAATTTTGCCACACGGTCGTTGATGAGCTGGAGATCCCCTGGGACGGGAAGAGATTTTGAGAAGCTTAGATAGGGCTGTTGAAATCAAAAGATTTGACCTGGAAGAGCTTCTTGCTTGATTCCTAGAAACACTAACGTTGTTTCAAAAAGAACACGCCTGCAGAAAGGTGTTTCATAAGATTTGCGAGTAATCCTCATTTTCTTCACCCGCTAAGATGAAACGCCAGCATTTTGAGCCTTCGGTCCTCGTGAAAGGTTTGAATAATTAAAAGCAATTTTTGGGAGCTCGTACTGTGAACGTTCGTGAAATGACAGTAAACGGTGGGGCATTCACGACAAACGAGTTGAACAAGATCTGACATTTCCAAAGAGAGTTGTTGTGACTGGAGGTTAAGTCAAGACATTAGAATTTAATGCGGGTTACGACATGAAGGATTTTGTAATCCAAGTGGCATTCTGGATGAGCTGGATGGCTTAAAGTGTGCAGACGGCAGCCTAAACTTTGTTCGTGGTTAATAGATAATATAGCTTTACATTACTGAGTTGTACTGCTCGCAAAAATGAGATGTTTCCAAATGAATACCATCCCACAAGAACATAGATACAAGGATAATCTGATCCTGTTCATGCTCCATCACTGTCAGTGTGGTTTTTTTTTTCCCGCTCTTGGGCGATCATACACCCTACTGAACACTCAATGGGGGTGGGGGTGTTTACATGCTCGTCCAGTTTACCATTCTGTTCACCTCCATAAATATATCACTTACGTAATCATACACATTTCTCTGACTTCTCATTTGCTTTTCTAACGATTTTGCCTCTAAACACGTCAACCAAGATAGAACGGCGTCCAGTCCAAAAGTGAGCTAACAAGCAAGCAAGGACACGACCGGTTATGTATTGAGTGAATGTCTGGGTTCTTCACTCGTGTTTCAGATCAGAAAGCGTTGGGACTGTGTGGGGAAAATGCAAATTGTACTAAATAAAAACAAAACGGTGTTCCACACATTTCCTTTGACTTTCATTTCATTACAGACCGTATGAATCAGACATTTCATGTTCTTATCCTCTCAGCTTCATTTGTTATATAAAAACATAATTTATTAATAATAATGACTTTTGTTTAATGAAATAAAACCGGACTCTTCTCATCGCTTTTATATCCATTTTGAAATATCCCCTCATGTTTGTGAGCAGTGTAACGTATTGCTGTCAATAAAACGCAGCTTCATTCTACAGTCTCATCTTTGTTGGAAAAAAAAACGGACAGATTCATAAACTGTGTGATGTTTTGTGAGGAGGAGGAGGAGGAGGTATTTACCAGAAGGGGAGTGATCATGATTCATCAGCATTAACCCCTTATCGACTTAAGTGCTGTGAGAAATGGATCTATGGAGGATGGTCACTCAGCATAAAGCCTGCACCAATAAAAAGAGCTCAGCCAGAGCATAAACCAGTCCAACTACTCATTGGAATCTTATCAGATTTGACTTTTAATGCAAGTAGCTGATGCATTTCTTTTTTGACCTTCATACAGCTGTATGTATACCTTTTATAAAAATCATCGAAGTATATTCTATTTATAAGTATATAAATCTAAAACTATTATCAGTACAGTTTCCCCAGATTCCCGTCTTTTGCTATACTCCTCTTTTTCTTACCTTAAAGGTTTTTTAAAGGATTAGGTTAGGTTAAATGGCTCGGGTGGCCCTGTTAGAAGCCTGTTTCTGTGCCCATGTGACAGTTTTTCTGTTCAAGGTCCATTTGTAGCTTTTAGGCCAAATCGGTCAGAATTTCAGAGATTTGAAGTCTTTTGGTGTGGCCTGGAATCGGCGAGAAGTGTGGAAAATCTGATTTAGTCAGTAATCCGATTAACATGCTTACATGCACGTGAGTAATCAGATCATTTAGGAGAGGACATGTACGCCTCTTTATACATGTATTAAATTATTTGGAGGAGGCATATATGCCTTTTAGTAACAAAAACATAAGGCAGAAATGGTAAGATTTGGCAACACGGGTTTACAGTAATTCAGATTTCTACTTTGCAATCCTAAATGACTGTAATGTCGTGGGAAGATGTGAGGTAAACTTTTAATTAGAGATATTATTTATTTTTGAATATCGTATTGTGATAACTGTTGTTATGGTGATAGACCTCTATGCTTTACTTGGCGTATGAAGGACATTGTTAGTGCTTAAAGAAAACACATGGTTCATTATAAACAGTATATATATATATTTTTTTTAATAGTTTTTGCTTTATTCTTTTTTTAATCTGATAAAAATGCTCGGAATTGGGAATAAAAATGACATCAGTATGGGAGGATATTTGAATACTATGATCGCCACTGATGCATTTTTTTCCCGTGATGAATATCGTGATTCGCCATTTCACCCAAGATTTGACATATAACCCATTCCTACGTAAAATCGGAATAAAAACGAATCAAAACCCTCAAAGTTAATGGAAAAATAAGTCAAATAAAGCACGGTCTTTTATGAACTTGGCAGTTGTGTTAGGTTAGGATTGCACACGTACAGACTGAAATTTGAAATCGGGTGACTATATTCTATATATATATATGTATGTATGTATGTGTGCGTGCGTGCGTGTGTGCGCGTGCGCTGCTCACAGCCCTCTTTGTGATCTGAGAGTTTGAGGGAGAGTTACAAGAACAACAATGAAACTAGATAGTGGTGATCTCATCTCCACTCTCCTCCATTCATCCTTGGTGCCCGGGGGTTGCCTGGGCAACAGGAGTCAAGAGCACACGAATCAAGAAAGCACTGTTTTCAGAGCCATACGACCAAATTAGGAACCACGGATCACTTCTGGAACGTCAGCCTTTACACTTGCAACCTTTTGGCAGGCGTCCTTATCTAGAATGATGGATGGATGGATAGTGACTTACTGACTTACTGACTTTATTAATCCCAGAGGGAAATTCTTGGCATCCAGTAGCAGATAGACATATGTACATAATACACAGAAGTTACAAAAGAAGGATAAGATACATTAAACATATAAAGATAGATAAAAAAAAAAGAAAATACAAATAATAATAAAATATAAAAGTATAAAGTGTAAAAGTAGAGTCATTCAGCGTATGTGTGTATAGGGGGAGTACAGTTGACCACAGTATAAACAGTCTGAACAGTCTGATGGCCTAAGGGACAAAAGACTTCCTGAATCTGTCTGTGGAGCATGACTGGGACAGCAGTCTGCCACTGAATGAACTCCTCTGCCTGGTGATGTTGCTGTACAGAGGATGGTGGACATTGTCCATGATGTTCAGCAGCTTTCTGAGGGCTCTCCTCTCTGCCAGGGGTGCTAACGACTCCTCACCATCTTGTCGAGTCATCCAGAATCCCTCTTGCTGATGCTGCCTCCCCAACATGCTACAGCATAAAAGAGGATGCTGGCTACCACAGACTGATCCTGAAGGAACCAAGCCTCCTGAGAAAATACACTCTGCTCTGTGCCTTCTTGTAGAGGGAGTCAGTATTCACTGACCGGTCCAGCCTTTCATCCAGGTGCACACCCAGGTATTTGTAGGACGTACAACTGATAGCCTTACAAGGTCCAGTACAGATGGTTTGGGAATCAAGGGCTCAGTAGGGGAGCTGAAACTGGAACTCTCAGCCTTACTGACAGTGGTCTAATAATTAAAATGCTGGGTTGACTCAATCCCAGAAAAAAAAAATTAACCGCCCATTTCCATTTAGCAGACGACCTTATCCAGAGCGACTTACTTTGAATACAATCCCAACTGCGGTAGAGGTGGGATTTGAACTCTGGACCTTCTGGTACATAGTCGAGTACCTTAACCACTAGGCCACCCCAGTCCCACAGTCCACAGCCTTCCAGAGTGACTTAGAACTGATGTACTGTCCAAGTGATGGAAGGTCAATTTAAATCGGCTTTAGTGCTATAGCAATTTTTACGATGGAGCCTTGTTTCGAAGTAGCTTTGCAATTTTAGATTATTTTCCATACAGTAATACTCCTAAAATTTGCCTGAAAATGTGCATGTTTTTCCACTTAAAATTTGCATTATTATCTTAATCTGGGCTCTAAATTATATATTTCATTATTATCATTCATTTGTTAATAATAATAATAATAATAATAATAATAAGAAGAAGAAATATAGATGATTTCATAACAGTACTGTTTTGCTTACTGTATCCAATAATACTGAATGTATTATTATCATATACAGTTGCAAGAACCCTTTGAGATATGAATTTATGCATAAATTGGTTACTAAATCTGATCTTATCTTCATTTAAGTCACAACAATAAACAAACAGTCTGCTTAAACAAATACCGCACAAAAATGTTATGTTCTTATTGAACACAACATGTAAACATTCCTAGTTCAGGGTGGAAAATGGATTTAATAACTGGTTAACCCTTTTGGCAACTAAAGCCTCAACCAAACATTTCCTGTATTTGCAGATCAGACCTGCACAAAGGTCAAGAGGAATTTAGATTCCTTCCTCTTTACAAAGCCGTTTCAGTTCAGCAGTATTCTTGGGATGTCTGGTGTTGGTCGCTCTCTTGACGTCATGCCACAGCATCTCAATCGGGTTGAGGTCAGGACTCTGACAGAGCCACTCCAGAAGGCGTATTTTCTTCTGGTGAAGCCATTCTGTTGTTGGTGTACTTGACCCTGTGTTTGGGTCATTGTCCTGTTGCATTAGACATCCTCTGTTGAGTTTCAGCTGGCAGTCAGATGGTCTTCCTCCATAATGTCTGGATAAACTTGCAATATAACGCTACCATCGATAACAGCAATCTGTCCAGGCCCTCGGGAAGCAAAGCAGCCCCAAACTGTGATGCGCTCTCCACCATATTTCACAGTTTTAATTTTTGGTTTCATCCGTTTACAGAAGATTTTGCCAGTAGTGCTGTGGAACATCCAGGTGCAACTTTAAACATGCAGCAATGTTTTCTCTGGACAGCAGTGGCTTCCTCTGTGGTGTGGTGTCATGAACTCTTGTTTAATGTTTTACTTGTTGTAGATTTGTCAACAAAAAGGTTAGCATGTGCCAGAGATTTCTGTAAGTCTTTAGCTGGCGCTCTAGGCTTCTTCTTTACGGCACTGAGCATTCTGCTCGGTGTTTTTTCAGTCAACAGGACGATCACGCCTAGGAAGAGTTACCACAGTGATGACATTTCTTCATTTGTAGACATTCTGTCTTACCGTGGACACCTGAACATCCAAGCTTTTAGAGATGCGTTTGTAACCCTTCACGCAAGGGTCTGAACGTAGGTCTTCTGAGACCTTCTTGTTTTGGGCTATGCATGGTTCAGGCGATGCTTCTTGAGAACAGCAAACTCAGCCCAACACATCCATCCCATCACACTGATTGGACTCCAGGTTGGTCAAGTCATTAGCCTAGAGGTTCACATACTTTTTCCAGCCTGCACCCTGAATGTTTACATGTTGTGTTTAATAGCGGTATACAATTCTGTCTATTTTTGTGACTTAGATGAAGATCAGAACACATTTAATGGCCAATTTATGCAGAAATCCAATTAATCCCCAAGGGATTACATACTTTTTCTTGCAACTGATTTACTGACGTATTATGCAATACAAACAGTTCATGTGCCGTATGCTTCCGTCCAAATCTTAGACGTTTTTAAAAAATGTCCTCGGAAATGTCAGGGTTTTACGTGAGCCAGGGTGACGGTGGAAAGGAAAAACTCCCTAAACGTTATAATGAAGAAACCTAGGGAGGACCAAGACTCAAAAAAGACCTCCAACCTGCTTGGGGATTGTAGATTTGATATGTTTCATTATCCAATACATTCATAGTAATTGTTTAAATAAATAAGCGAAATAAATTTTAACAGCAAGAACATCTAATATGAATGTAATAATTACAGTCAAATGAACAGGTAGACTAACATTTTTAGAGAAAATGACGTATCATACAATTCTTACAAAAAAATTGGGGGCTAATTTTTGTAAGAAGTATAAAATAGAGAATATAAAAGCTATAGCGTATAAGCCAGTAGTGATTAGAAAAAGGTCAAGAGCCTTGCCCATGGGATCGACAGTGGCGTATTGGCAGTGCTGGGACGTGAACGTTCCACCTTCTGGTCAGTTGTCTAGTAACTTGACCCCCTGAACCAGCACAGCTCTAATACTTTGGTTTTGTTCAGCTTTCTGTGAACTACAGATGGGTATCATTTACTAAATCTGTGACCTAGGAACGCCAGCATGGTCTCAATTACTACGGGTCATAAATAATCTCCACTGCTGGAATGAGGAACGTGTGGTCCAAGCAGAAAAGAATTATTTTACATTACTTTTACTATTGACTTCCTATTGAAATATATTAAGAAAAAAAGCTTAACGTGGCTTAATGACCTAAGTAAACGAATCTTTCCTCAATTACTACGCGTTGTAAGTTATCCCTACTGCTCCATTACAAATGTCAACATATCTTGTTTATGGCCAGTGATGCTGAAAACCAAGATAAATAAAAAAAAAAAACTCTTTTCTCTCAACCCTGTATCTTGTACACTGTGACTTTAAAATCAAGAGAATATAAAGAGTAGGGAAGTCACATTTATTTCTATAGAGCTTTTCACAATGGAGCATTGTCTTTACTATATTTTATTATCTTAAAAGGTCAATCCCAAATTGAGCAAGCCTAGGGTGGCAGTGGGAAGTAAAAAACCCTAGATGTAGAAGGAAGAAACCTTGGGAGGACCAAGACTCAAAAAGGGACCCGACCTCCATGGGTGGCCTAACTGAAATGGTTAAGTTTGTATTGATAGCAAAATTAGGCAAATAAAAACAATTAAATCAAACGATGTAAAATAATTGAGATATTGAGCCCTCTTCTTGGAGGCACATCGTCTCCAGATAACTAAATGATTGAGGGAGTTCCTGCACTCTGGTGGGTCTGGTTATTGTTAATGAAGACCAGTAGAGTGATGCTGAGGTGGAGGAACATCTAAGTGTGTGGTGCTGGAACATCAGCTCGGAGAGAAAAGAGAAAATGTAGTTACTTGTGGGTTCGGAGCACAGAGAAACTCTGGCAGCACTAACTATAGCAGCATAGCTAAAGGAGAAGGATCAAAAGGTAACACAGGCAAGAGGCAAGAGGCATCCCGAGTCATGTACCCGAGTGTAAATCTAACCCTGAGTAAATAAAAAAGGTTTTTAGCCTAGACTTAAAAATTTGGAGAGTGTTCGAATCTCGAACTAAAGCGGGAAGTTTATTCCATAGCTGGGGGCCCACGCTGGGGGGGGGGGGGGGGGGGGGGGGGGGGGGGGGGGGGGGGGGGGGGGGGGGGGGGGGGGGGGGGGGGGGGGGG
>JAUZST010011986.1:0-36589 GCA_034779995.1 Parotocinclus haroldoi
ACACACACACACACACACACACACACACACACACACACACACACACACACACACACACACACACACACACACAACCACACACACACACACAGTGTTTGTTTTTCTGGTAATGTGGGGATATTCAGCTGACAAACCTACACCCAATAGAGTGAATATTTCTGCCTATTTTGGTTTTTCAAACGGCGCATTTAAAAAAGAAAATAGCTATTTTATTAGTTGCCCAGAAGGCCATATAGACTTTATCCTTCAATTCGCAAGTCACAAAGGCATATTATATATATGAACACACTGATAATTTCTCTCTTCTCTCTCTCTCTCTCTCTCTCTCTCTCTCTCTCTCCTGTCTGTTTCTGTCTCCACTTCTGTTCATGCATGCCTACCTCTTTTCCTGGATCTGTTTGTCTTTCATTGACTGTCCACCTCTTTGCTTGGATCTGTCTCGCTTTCACTGTGTATCTGGCTGTCTTGCTGTCTGGCTGTCTGTCCTTTTGTCCATCTGTCTCATACAGTTTGTCTATTAATTTACTCCTATATTTCCTCTCCTCAAACATCTTCAAAAGTATGGAAAAAGGAAAACTTTCCTCTAACAAAAGTATCCTAAATAAAAACTAATTAACATTACCATGTCAGTGGCAACTACTCAAATGATCTGGTCAGTGATGGCCGTTTGGTGATCCCATTTCTATATATGGGGCTGCATAGTGTCAGTAATCTGATACCTACAAACCGAATTTCTATGGTAGGTGATAAATTACCATAGTATTTTATTCAAGATGGACTCGTACTCTATTTTCTGAGTTTTACAAAGGATTCAAGGGTTCCTGTGCATTTATTTTTCTACTTATATTACTCTGTGGGGCGTTAATATGAGTTAAAACAAAAGCAATAAGCTACACCAATACATTGATTAATTAGAACCAAAGTACATTCCATGACCTTAATATTTCTTCATCGACTTCTCTCCTTTTGTCATTATGTACTGATGGTAGATGCTCCTTCACAGATGAACCCTGATCTTACTGTTTTTAAGATGCATGCAAAGCAAATCGCTCTTGAAACCCTGTGGTTTTGGTTGTGTGTTGGACTGCTGCACTGCTTAAGTGCTCTTTAACAGTAGTTAATTAACTCACTTGTATTTCTTACAATGATGAGCCAAATCAAAAATGGTGACAATGACATGATATATGTTACACAATTTGAGATTACTTTAAAATAAAAAAAATGCTACCCCTAACTATGATTTCTTTTTAAAGCTCAGTTTGCTCAAAAGGTACAAAATGCAGCTCCTGAAATTTAATTATCAAATTAAATTAAATTTAGTAATCATTTTGGCTTGCATATCATTATTAGACTAGTTTTGTCGAAATAAAAACACCAAAATCCATGGGAAAATATGCTAAACATAATTATGTGAGAGGGGCAAATGAGTTAAATATGAAAATGGAAAGACGAAAGAAAAAGAAAGATGTAAACAATAAGTTAAAATCGGTAAGTGATTAGGGCAAAGAGGTTATTAACAAAATAAGTTAATAATAGAAAAGAATGAAGTAACCGTAAATAAATTAAGAAATAGCTAGACACTGTTAGTAATTAAAAAGTGTGTACATAGGTAGTTAAAATAACGGAGTAAGGTAAAGTAAGGTTGTACATATTTAAGCTATTTTCATTGACCCACTTAGCGAAATACAAAAAATACACCTTTAAAAAGGCATTTTTTTTCTTTTAAGAATCACCTTAAGGATGAAAGAATGTCTTAACTTTAAAAACAAATATTGTTATTAAAACATATAAACAGTCATAATATTACATATCATACACATTTTATGTGATTGTTTTATACTATATGTTTTCAAGAAAACTGTATAATCAATTACTGAAAATGATCATTTATCCTGTAAAACGCAAAATGTAAATGGAGAAAAACAGTAATTATTGTCAGGCAGACATAATTTATGCATTAAACTCTAACACTTTGGAAAGAACACAGGAAATGGCAAATATTTTGAAATGCAAATATGTCTATGGTACCTGTATCATCATGCAGCTCATATATATTTTGAATGGCAGATGGTTCTTGCATATTTACTGTCTTGCTGTCTAAAGCTTTGTTTTCAATGGAAAACAGCAAACTATAGATCAATCCGTTAAGAGAACTTAAATGTAACAAAAGAGTCAGAAAGACTATCTTGACTTGAAATACCTTCTTGCTTATCCCAGAGATCACATTAATAATACTAAATAATAATAAATATAATATAATATGATAATAATTTTTTTTATCTGTCCATTAAATACTTGTATCAGAACTTTTAAACTTTTGTAAATCCCTTTACATATATGGTTTTGCCTTTTCTAGACAAAATGCACATTCATGTAGTATGTATTATTGATTTTAAAGGTGACCCTTACAACACAGAAAGTTCTGGCTCATCTCCAGGACACTGTTCATCTCATTTCAAACTCTAGCAGTCCTCACATAGCATCTGCACCAGCTGACCATGACTAGCATTTCAATTTCCAAAAAATTCCATGCAGCAATATCCCAATTGATTTTAAGAGAAAGATCGAATTATGAATTACCATCCTCAAGAGAAAAACCGCAAATGACCCACCTGTGAAAAAGTGAAATCCTTGAAGTTTCCTGCAAACATTCACCCAAATTCCCCAAGACTCACCCTGCCGAAATTGCTCAGAAGATTGGGTTAAGATAAACTAAGTCTTTCAGAGATGACAGGGAAGACCAGGTTGTAGGAAGTGGATATGAGTTCATAATAAAGCAACTGCAGTGCACAGTGGATAATCTGATATTTCTAATAATTCAGTTTTCAAGTGTCCATGTGAAACTGATAAGTCTTCACCAAAGAGATAAATAAGTCGGCCACTGTAAGGCTGCAGCACAATGTCAGAAGGAGATGATGCTAATAATATATGAAGAGTGTGGCAAAGAATTGGAGTTAGTTGTCCATAGAATTAATGCCACATTTTATACAGAAAGATGTGACATTCTCATAGGTTTAGAGACAAGTGACCACAAGACACAATCATCTTAACTTTTTGAACTGGAACTGGAAGCCTCAAAACAAACTGGATCAGTAAACTGTGTAGTGTGTCTACGTGTCTACTGTTGACACACTTCAGTGAAGATGAACAAAACAATGTTACACTTAGTTGATGCCACAGCTCCCCCATCAGAAATCCAGAACAGTGACCTCCCTGCAACAGAATGTGCAACAGCATTTTCTATTTTGAATAGGTTTTGCTTGTATTAAATGATCTGTCTCATATAATGACATAATTGCATATATTTACACGTGATAATAATAATACAATTGCAGTCCTACAGTATAATTGCAACTAGCACATGAGCATGATCATGCTAATTTATTTATGTAGTTCTATCCTTGTCTGTATTACGATGACAGAAATCCAGACTGTTTTGGGACCTGGTAGCTAATGAGGACTGGCTGGTGTGAGATACTGGTCACCTAAATCCAGCTCTTAATTTGGGCCAGATCGACATCTCTCATATTTGGATTACCTGGGTTCTCATTTTTATGTAGATCCAGTAAATCTGTATGTTGATAGAAAGACATAATGTAAATAAGCAGTATTGTTAAATACGTTTAAATGAAATGATACTTATTTGTGTGTAACTTCCTTTCCAAAAACCCAACCGGCTTGTTTTCTTTTCTAATAATTAGGTCATCGGTCATGTTCCATGTGTGACACGTGTGCTGATTTTGTGGAGACATTTCGATGGGTAGACGAGGTAAGTAAGTCTTTTTAATTGAGATAGATCTCTACATTTATTTTAAAGGTTCTTGGACTTTTCCCTGCCCATTCGCAGGATCACTCCATGCTTGGTGTTTTCATGTTTTACAAATGATGCACTGTCTAAAACATAGAGATGCTGACCAGCAGCATCATACTAGCTACCAGATCCCAAAAGCTGCATATACATAATGTAATTTACCATATAGGTCGAAGAAGATAATAAGCAATTTGGTGGGACTGTGGTAGCTTAGCGGTTAAGGTACGGGAGTATGGACCAGAAGGTCCCATCCCATCTCAGCCACAGTTTTATCCGAGCAAATCCCTTAAACCACAATCTGTGGTCTCACCAAACATCTGTATTAATTGTAAGTCGCTCTAGATAAGAGCGTCTGCTAAATGACATAAATCTAAATCTATAAAAATTAATCAAAATGAATGAGATGCCTCTATGTTGGATTAGCGTCCCGACCAGGGTTGTTCATTCCCTTGCACCCAAAGTTGCCAGGTGGGCACTGGCTGGCCCACGACCCCATGTAGATTAAGCAGAAGATAATAAGTGATGAAAGATTTCTGGATTCAAATGATATAACTAATAACTGTACGGAGGATTGTTACTGTACAAGCTGTTTAAATTGTTATGTAAACTGTTTTCTACTGATTTTTGTATCAGTAGATATGATTTCCTAATTTTGGAATTAGATTTAGAAATAATTAAAGGATATTTAAACATGTAATATCCCCCAATGAAATATCCCATATTTTTTGTGAGCAGTGTAGAAATCACTGTATAGACTGATTATAATTTTTTTCCTGAAAAAATGTGGTAATGTGTGATTTAATTAACAATTCACTTTGCATGTCGCTTCATGTGACCAAGTCTTGTGCCATTATTTCTAAGTCAGTCTGCATGATATTTTCTGCAGGTATGGTTGTGATTTAAATGTCAAATCATAGCCCGGTGGCTGAAGGAAAACATTTCATATGCTGCTTTTTCATGTTCTGCCACATATTATCTTATCTCACTCTGTCCATCAAATGTCAAGACTGTCATCAGAGAGGGTCTTTGAAGGACATGTTACTGATGTTAAGATTTAAATATTATCACTACTGATTGAAGAAAAGGGTGGCTGGAAAACCTCATATTACTTAACTTGGTCAAGAAGTCACTACCTTTAGATGGCCTCATGCAAAAACGCTGTAAAAAAAAACAATCTGCTCAGCTGAAAGCTTCCAAGCTGATATGAAATCATTCAAACGTTATTTCCTCTTTAGTGGGTCGAATGTGTTAGGAGAGAGAACAAAAGAAATAGAGCTTGTATTTATTGATTTTCCCTTGTAAGAAAAGTTCAAGCTTTCAAAGTGGGCCACAACCAGACTGTTTTTAACATTTCTTCAATTTTTAGCAAGAGTAAACAACGTTATCACGTAATAGCTTTAGTCCCCACTAAATGTGTGTGTAGAGAGCACATAGCAAATAAGTAACACATTTATACTTTTATGTGGGTCAAAAGATTACTTGAGAATAACACAGAAAACAGAAATGTTTGCCTTACATTATTATGAGAAAGGGAAATTGGGTTTCTTTTTTAAATTCCTCTTCTGAATGTAGATTACATGGAACTTGCGTCACCACTTTACCTATCAGTATATTAAATTCAGAAGACTTCATTTAGAATAAAGAAAGATACTACATCAAGTCAGCATTGGGAGCTCTCTTAAAATTGACACATAATTGGAAAGTGGTGTATAGTAGCAGCAGAAATACTGTATATTATTAATGTACTTAAGTATCTGTACATATTAGAAATCTGCTTTTTCTTAAATTTGTTTTTGGCTTTTTCCGATTTTTATGTGATATTTCGATTCACTAAACTTTCAAAAACAAATGGCCATGTCTCCTCTCCTCTCCTCTAATTTATGATTCCAATATGAACAATTTTATCAAGTTTTTTGCTTGGATAATGGCTAGTAGGGACTCCTAACGACTCTTAAACAAATTAGAAGTATAGATTAGAATAGAGTTCATGGTATACTGACATCTAGAAATGAGAACAATAACAGAATCCGACTCAAAAAGGAAGGCACAATGAAATGAATGATAACAACAATAATATTAATATTAAAAAACAATAAAATTAAAAAGAAAATTCTAATAATCACAAAGCTTTCCTACAAGAAACACAAGTACTAAGCTAAAACACATATACCTTGGCACTTGAAACACACTAAAAAAAAGGAATTCCAGCTGAACATGAGACAATAATCAGAAGAAGTGTGAATGCCACACACTGAAATACCGGCTTAAATGGCAGCTTAGATGTGGTTGAAATCCGGTGAGAAAGAAATACAATTGTTCATTGAAGTTGTTCACCCTCAGTTTGTCTGGTTGGTAGGAGAATCAGTGATTGATAATGGCAACTAATCTGAAGATAAAAAAAAAAAAATACAATTGTAGCTTAATCTAGTTTCATTTTACCTAATACATTTTCATAGCTGCATTGCTACTAGTATGGGTATTTGATACTTTACACAACGCTAAGTAAGGGTTATCGGTCGTAACGTGTGATTTTATTCACATGAAACCTAACAAAATTGTTATTGTTCATTATAATTCATGCAGATTTGCCATGAGATTGGTTTAGTCCTCCTGAGGTGTGGGACATCACTGATAGCCAAAGGAATCAGAAATCAAGATGTTGTTCCTGAGGTCAAACTGCAATCGAGACATTCAGTAATAAAAGCAGCAGACCATGTAAGACAAATTCTTATCTCTAAGTTCGCTCAATGAGAAGCTCATCACCCCGCAGGCCTGATGGAGGGAGAGAAAAGGGAATAACACCTCCATCTCCAGACTCCTGGGCTTCTCTTGGATGACCGTGCAAAACTCTTTTTTTGCTCCAATACTCACACGTTATGTTCTCAACACAATAGGTATCAATACTAATGATCTCATTCCCCTGCTGAAAAACCCAGCAGTGACCAGCATTTGTTATGATTTCGACATCAGTATTCTGGTCCACCAGTTTTACCAGCTTTGCCAGCAAGACGATGTCAGCTCGCCAGCTAAATCAGCGCCAGTCCGGCACTACCCAGTATAATTCAATTTGGACCAATACTGACCATGGAACACGTCTTGATTTTTGACCAGCATACCAGCATCCAGAACACAAAATACTTTTAGCAGGGTCCAAAATGATCTGAATTCTAGGTTCATGAATACACATGGAATGAAGAGGCATTATTTGACAAAGGCAAACCTCTTGCTGACAATCCATCTAGTTTCTGGCAGTAACATTTCAACACATATCTGCCACAGCCACTATCACTGGGAGTCAGACGGCTATTTCTACATATCTGTCCTAAGGAGATTATTAATAACCACAACAATCAGAGAGAATGCCCACTTTCCCCTGTAGGTGGCCCTGAATACTTATGCTGCTCTCCAAAAACTTTTAGCAACCACATACTGGATTGGACTTTGAGACTATGTACTTTGATTTTGTGGCGACCTTCAGGTTTTATTACTCTGGTCTCATTGTTACAGTATGGCCGTTAAGGAATTGAGACGGGAATTTAAATAGGCCTATTCTTCCAGGTAAGAACATTCATCGTGAGCTGTCTGCTATGATGAACACCCTGATTACATTTAATTGCTGTAAGGCTGAACACATGTAGGATGTAGATGTGATTAATGTGGCACTCACTTTGATCGTGTCTTCAAGTGTCACAGCTGGCAATGTTTCATATCTGGCTATTAGTCTAATAGTCAGCTTCAGGAGCAAAAGAGTTGAGGGATAGGAGGGAGTGTCTGGATCGAGTTATGCACAAATGTGTGGGAAGTCAGAGGCTGGAGGTGAGCTGAAATCATGATGTACTTTCTCAAAACCTCCAGGCATCTAGCGCTCACTCTGATATTGCGGTGGAGAAACAGAAAAGTTATGGGTCGGGGGCAGAAGCACACACTCAGATTAGCACAAATGCAGGCATCATTTTACCTCAGAAGTCATCTCTCTGATTCGTATTGTCATTACTAATCTCTTTAGGACAGGCTGAAGAAGGTGCTTAGAGACAACTGTCTGAGGACAGATGGATGAAAGGAGATTTCAGGGAAGGGAAGTTTGGGGGTGGGGTGGGGTGGGGTAGGGGTGGCTGTGGTGAGGAGAAGAAAGAGCCTGCCAAAGAGAAGAAGATATAATTTAAAGAGAGGAAAACTGCATGAAGACGGATGGAACAATTGTCAACGATCATTCACAAGGCTGGCGTTTGTGTCAGTGCAGAAAGCAAGAGCCACATGGTTCTCAGCATGGTTTCGGCCTCATAGACAGTGCCAGGCTGTTACTGTCAGTTCCGCACAACAAATCAGTGGACAGTGTCTGCAAACACCTGCGAGGAGCCAATTAACCCTAATTGGGGATGGCACTAAGAAGAGAGATGCAGAGGAGAAGGTGAGTGAGAGGACATGTACTCATCTAATAAACAAGCGCTCTCTGCTCCTCCCAGAGGAAGTTACCAGGAAAGCTGCTTCCTACTCGGTTCTGACAAATAAAGGCTCCCTGAATCCATACATAGCACTCAGGTGAATACAAAATTCACCATACACATAGTGACCTGGCTTCCCTCTGCTGCAGCTTGCAGTGGCTCACCTCCTCCTTGGTCTACTTAATGATTCAAAGCGGGACGCTTTGTTTCTCCTGATGTTGATTACACTTAGTCCTGTATCTGGCTTAACACAGCTGGCCAGCAGCAAATCTCTGTATTTCAGAGTGTTTGCATGCGAGCAGCAGCAATTTGGAAATTAATGAGCGAAGGTGCCGCAATTGGCGTTGAAAATGAAACATGGGCAGATGGAATTGGATGTGACTGTAGAACTGATCGGTGTGGAATGCTAATGAACATCTCCAGAGAGAGCATATGTTCCCTTCCTGGCTCGGTCCTCCACTCCTTGCTAATGAACCTAAAGACAGAAGTGCCAGGCCACTGCTAAGCTAATTTTCTTTCATTCGTAGTCCCTTTTTTTCATTTAACACGGAATAGAGTTCACAGCACAATGGAGTTACAGCCAGCAAATAGAGACAAATCCAATGATTCACAAGGAGGAGATTAGTAGACAGTTGACTGCCTTCCGTCTATGCTATTTCTTTCTTAAATGACCTGGCAGAGATGCCACACACCATGGACAGCAATAACAATGAATAGATATGAGCTAGCTCTTCCATAGCTTTACCATTCTCTCTACCATTAAGCCTTACCAAATAATCACGCATCAGAACAGAAGCAGGGATATCGACAGTGAAAATAATGCTGTGTACATGGGGTATGCAGAGGTAAAAGCATGTGTCTCTAGACTAACTGCCAAGGTATTGCTTATGACAGCTTCATAATGATAAGTCCGCTCTAAAATTCACGCAAATCTTTTTCACAGGACCATCCAATTTTGGGCTTTCCAAGTTATTTTAAACCTCCCATGCAAGTATGAAAATATAATTCTGCTAAAGTACATTACAGTCACATTTATTTATTTTGCATGCATTAATCCAAAACAGCTTAGATGTCAGGCACCAGAGACTGTAACCAATCCAATTAGACCCTTCTACATTCCATGGACTATATGGAATTGTAGCAGCCAATAAACCGCCATTTCAAAAGGAGAACAGGTTGAAAAGGCTAAAACATGCTAAAGCTCAAAAAGATTGGACTGATGATCAGTGGAAAAGAGTATTATGGAGTAATGAGTATAAGTCTGAAATTGTTCCAGTCGTTTGCATTACGTTATATATGTTCATTATACTATTGCTAAAACATCAGATCTAATGGTGGCCTAAGACTTTTGCCTAATACTTGCTTGTAATATTAAAATGATTCATTGATTATCATGTGGTAAAGTTACTAAATATAGCCTCATCCAATATTGTTCCAAGACTGACAAAGAGATAAGTTTCATAGCAACACCACTCATTTTGGACCCGTTTTAAGCAGAGCTGAAGTTTGTTCCTGTAATCAAATTGTTGACCAAACATAATCAATTTGCTATCTGTGCTAAAATGTTGATAAATGATTAAATACATGACAAGCAGTGTTTAAATATAAAATGGAAATGACTGCCTATCAGTACCCACATTTCTGCCATCTTTGTTCCCTTGACAATTTTTAACTGAAAGGAATATGAACAAGGGGTGTAATCATATCCAATTTCCTGGGGTATATGCTTCATTAAAACTATTATGGTGGCAAAATCCAGTCTTCTATTAACTACAGGCACTTTATTTCCCATAGGACTTGTGCATCTTACCAAAAAGTTTGAGCACTTTCAAGCTGAGCCGGTTTCTTTCATTTTTTCCTCATATAAAAATGGTCATCTGCAACTATTTAAAAGAAATAGAACATATACAGACAAAATAATGATATCTCTTTGTTATACGCTTAGATAATGCAATTAATAAACATTATGAAGTGTTAATTTGTATTCTTCTCATTTCTCATCCATGGCAGAGTAACGCCGACTGTGTTTATTCACTTAATTTAACAGCCATAGTTTGTATGCGTTGTTGTGCCTTTTCGACTAACTGGCAAGCACAGGGGTAAAGCTACACCCCTTTAAATTCTGTGTTCCCCAGTAAAATAAGTAGTTTAGAAACAGCTTTCATTTGAAAATTCTTTTGTTAGTGAGTTAGTACAAGGAAAATGTATCGCTTCACTATATCTAACTGGTGGTACTATGAGATCCAGCTCTGTATTTATTTATTTATTTATTCCATGTACAAAGTCCTGTCATAGCTAATGAACCATATTTAAAGAACGTAACCTAATTAGTGAAATTGTGAATTTTACATGAAATGGCTTCAATAATTACCAACAAGTACTAAAGTTTTACAAAACTCACTAGATAATTGCCATGTTCTTAAAAGCCCAAAGAATGTCCTTCTTTGAAGCTTAATAAAGGCACACTTTTCATACCATTCAGTCATGCTTGACTGCTCCAAATGTGTCTGCAAATTTACCCAGTGAGACCTGAAACATTAGTTTATCCAGAGCTTGGAGCAACTCTTTACCCATTTCCATGTTTCCCTATACACAAAGAGGAAGAACCAGACAGACAATCTAATAGAAATGCGAACGAACTTTGTTCAGTGAAAAATAAATGTGCAAACAAGTTTTTCGAAACGATCTACAACACAATGTATAGGTACTCAGCATGCGAAGCATAATACTGTAATAAACGGCTGTGGTCTCCTCCCACTGGTTTTGCTCTTGTCAACACAACTTTTTGAATTTCCTGACCTTTGATAAAAACATAAATGCTACCGAGGGAACCCAAAAATCCTTTATATCTCGCTGACCCTTTTTGCATCTGCTCTAAGTGGCGACTTGTGGCTTCTTTTTCTTATTCGCTCTCACGTTCTTTGGTCCGATTAAGCGGAATTTTGGTCCAAATAAGCGGAATAACATTACATGTATATAATAGCATTTGTTTCGATACTTTAGGATTTGGTCCGAATAAGTGGCTGGTCCCATTAATCGGATTCGACTGTATATATATTTAAAGATAGTGGATTTGTGTTAATGTCATATGTATTGCAGCTTTCCTGTCTGTCTGGTTTCAGGACAACAACAAATGGTTTCTTATTAGTTGAGACCAACTAAACGTAAGTTATTATTATAGAAGTCAAAACATTAACAATAAAAACAATACCCCATATTCAGCGACTGAATAAAAAGTTTAAGTTACAGACAAGGATAAGGGATGTGGAGGGTGTAGGTAAAGGTAAGAATCCAACTGTAACATAAACAACCTCTGGACCATTATATGTTGATGTAGTGGGATTTTTTCTGTATTAGTATTATTGTTGTTACTTTTGTCAATCATTTTAGAAATACAAAAATGCATCACTAAACATCTTTAAATTATATTTCCATTTTCCGATATTTCTTTCCATATTATGTAAGCAATGCTTTTTAAATTTTTTTAACCTATAAGATGCATTCACTCTATTGCTCGCTCTCTTTCTCTCTCTCTCTCTCTCTCTCTCTCTCTCTCTCTCTCTCTCTCGCTCTCTCTCTCTTACTCTCACACACACAAGCAGATTTATTAAAAGAGAAATTGTCTTTTATGTGACAGTGCAACATATTTCCTGTTTTATGTACGATGCAAGCAGGTATTTTAGAAGAAAGCAGGGAACACAGAAGCATGAAGAAACTATGAGTGGCTGTAAGTAATGTACTCATTTATGTCTGGTGTGCTGTGTTGCAAGGCCACCATACTTCTTACTGTCCTTGTTCTCCTGCAATGCGTCAGCATACTGTCAGAAATAGAAACGAATTCGCAAATAAAAACTAATCCGCAACTGTCTCACGATACACATGGTTCTCATGCAGCAGAGTGCAGAACCAGCACACGTAATACTCCTGAGTGGTTCCAGAGTGCTGATAAGGACTGCAGCATTGGTCCAGTTTGGCTCAGCATTTAGCCTTTTCATGTTGACACTGTTTAATAAAACCAGGATAATATCAGATCATGGATGTTAACCATTATTATTAATAATATTATTACTACGTTTGACAAAACACACAGCTCTGCGTGTTTTCTATAAAATGCCAGCAGATCATATGAAAATAAACATCATTGATCCATTATACATCAGTAACAAAGAAGTGGATGAAATCTGTGTTACTCTACATGGGTTGCAGGTCAGGTTAATTTAATATACAGCATTTGCACATAGATTACTTCAGTTTGTTTTCTAATAACATTGATCTGTTACTGAGATATAGATGGTTTGTGTGTATATATATACACTGCTGAGAGTGGTAAAAAATGCTTGGTACATCAGCGCATCTGCCCTCCCACCCATGCAAGACCTCTACAACAAGAGGAAAGCCTTCAGTATCTCCTCTGACCCAACTCACCCCAGCCACTTCCTGTTCCTACCCATGCCACCCGGAAGAAGGTTCAGGAACATCCGAGCCAGAATCAGACCAAAGGACAGCTGATGACACCAGTCTTGTCACCCATTACCTAAACAACACACAGACTGTCCACTGTCCATTCTCATACACATTCACACACAGCTCCACAACCTATTTACCTCCTACCATATGTCACTCACACTGCTAAGAAGTAGTTTGCTTACTGATATTCATTGTGTTGTATTAATTGTATTTTATCTATTTAATGTCTGTCTATTATGCTCTTGTATGACCACCATATGTCCTGTCTTGCACTGTCTTGCCTTGCACTATGTCCTCCTGTAACTGCACTGGAGATTTAGCCTAATAGTGTTTCGTTGCCCTGTCTCAGTACAATGACAATAAAGTTGAATTGAATAGATACATGTATGCCAGTATTATTTACAAAATGAAACCTATTTGTTCACCAAAACATCACCCCATTCTGACATTTAGCAACTAATTGAAAAACATCTATGTCTTATATTGTCTTAAAATAGGAAAGACACAACAATTATAAAACAGAGACCATTCATTGATTTGTGTGATGAGTGTTGTGCAGTTTTCAGATGGTCGTGATTATGAAACCACGGTCTTTTTGTACCAGGTTGCACAGGAAAGATAAAATAATAAAGTGGTTGGTAAGTGCAGCTTATGTTTTTAATATGTTCTGAGCATCATGTCCTCTGATTGATTTAAATGGATCTCCCTCAGTGGGAATAGCACATGCATAGTTTGGGGCAATATGTCAGTGCTACTTTCAGGAAAAGCTTGTTGACATGACTGTGGTTCATTCATGTGAAAAAACAGCCTAGACAGGACAGCATGCTTATTTCTGACATCTTTGAATTTCCCCTCACAAACCAGCATCGAAAGCATGAAATCTTTCTTCGCTTGCCTTGGTTTATGGTATATTTGATGGGAAATTGAGCAATTTTACTATGTTTCCATAAGATTGTTTGGCCAAGCACTTGGCTATCTTTATGTGATTTGTAAATGAATGGGCCTGTCTATCATGCTCTTGCTTTGTGTGTGTGTGTGAGCATTAAAGGACAGTTGAATGAGATTGCTGAAGTGATGGGCAGTTTCTGTGTTGGGCCTGCCGAAGTAACATGCCTGCAGGGACATCCTGACACAAAAGTGCTTTTAGGGATGAATTCATTTCCCTAAGATGGACAGAGAAAGAGAGCACCCAGATATCAAAAGAGACAATTGGGGATGGAACACATAATTGAAGATCTAGAGGGATGATAAAAAATTATAGTAAACAAAACAACAAAACCTTTTCTTCTGGAACATTAAACTAGTGAACAGTTACAGATAAAACATCCAGGTTAGGTTGAACACTGTGAAGTAAAATATTCCTTTTAAAAATACTTTTTAATCACAAAACCAATGACAATCATAAAACATGGCTGCGATAAAAATGTAATCAGCAGTATGATAGAACAAACAGTTTAGTAATTTATCAAATTACTCATGTTCACCTATAGGAAAATGTCATCATTATAATATTACTGATATCCTGTAGTTTCCTCTAGACAAAAGTGAGCTTCGATCAAAGTAATGAGACTTTTATGTAAGTCTCCAAGATCTCAGGTTATCGCCTGAGCAGGAAGACTCCAGTAATGTCATGTGTATCTTTCTGAACCTGGCAAAGATTCCAATAATTACACATTTTGTTCAACAGTTTGATTATCATGTCTATCTATTGTTACCAAAACTGAGCTCCCAAAATAAAATTAGAATTTCTCACCAATACCATAACACATAAAGCTCTACATGACCTGACCCCAAAATATGTGAGTGAAAACTTAGGGTCTTACAATCCATTACATCTAATTCATTCACAAGGTGCAGGACGTCTTTTAGTTCCTAGAATTAGAAGCATTACAGTAGATATAAAGGATTGGACATGAAATTCCGGTACCAGCTCCAGCCCCACACGTTAAGTTCCTTTGCCTCAGCCCCACCCAGCTGTTCATCTGCCATCATCCCTAGCCCCATCGTCCCTCCCGTCCCCAGTCAACTGAAGCTGCCATGCCACCAAGGCTTATTCCACAATACGAAATGCATATTTTTTTACGTTATTCTATGCGTTATTCTATTCTTTACTATTAGTTTATATGGTATAGTTTTTTATATTATCTATTCTTAAACTCATTATACTTCATAATAACTAGACAACTTGGTTAACAACTAAGCCACCCAGGCCCATTTTTCAATTTTGGTGCGCCCAAAATTTCTTCATTCTAATGTTTAGGGAGTTTTGCTTTGCCGTGGTCGCCAGTGCTCAATTTGGGATTGGCTTTATAGTTTATGAGATAATCTAAGACTGTGCTAATAATGATGACTTGACTTAAGTATTGTATGAATAACTGAATATAATAACTGTATTTATCAGCTAATTTATCAGCTAAGCACTATGCTGTCTAACATCAATGTCGGGACTTGGATCTGAGTGCTGCCAGTGTCTTCTGGCTGAGTTCGGAGGTCACATGCAGACACTGTGTCTGGGGGAGAGAAAGCCAGTCAGGGAATCATTCCCTGTGCTGCAACAATGAGCTGTTCCCATCCCTAACATGGACAGATATACACTCCAGAGTATATCTCCATACTTATATGCACTCCATACTTATTCCTGTGGCCTGTGTTCTCTGAATATATTTAGTCAGAGGTATAATCAGAATAACACATGAAAGGGGAAAAAATGCTTTTTGTATAGATGTCCATTGCTGTACATGTTCACAATTTACATTTCACATAGGCACATCAATTTATATTCACTGTTTCTCATAAATCATCACTCAGTGTGCATTATAACAACTGTATATATATATATATATATATATATATATATATTCAGTTTCCCTCCTAGGATCAATAAAGTATTTCTGATTCTGATTCTGTGCACCTGCTTAAGCTGTTCAAACAGAGCCAGTTGTTCTAGACAGCAGTTCCCGAGGTCATGGATTTAAATCCCAGGCAGAGTTTGCAGCCAATGAACTTAGCCAGCTAACCTCATGTTTGGTTCCTTTCCCATTCACATGTATTTCTCATTATATTTCTCCTAAGGAATTATATAGGAGAAACCTCTATAACAAAGCTGATACATTAATGAAACATAAAGGAGAATTACCATTAAGTCTCTTGAGCTATGAAATAGTACCCGTAAGGCACAAAACGTTTCCTGTAGGCATGGCCGATAGTGATTACACAACTAACAACAGATAAAACAGCTTGTGTATCTCTGTAACCTGATATAATCATCTGGAAAATTTCCCTAAACTATTTCTGCATCTCACCATCAAATACAATCTGCAAGTCATTATTTACCAGTATTCATTTCCGTCTCCAAAATACTAATGCATTTATATTACAATATTGCTTATGTTCAATCAGAATAGGCCAGCATACCTAACTTTTTAATTAATTCTACCAGAGCAAAGGAAATGGCACTGCTCATTAATAACATGTGATTCCAATAACTGTAGAAGATCAATTACATGATGTGTGATAACAGAGTACTATTAAGATTAGTTTTGTACTGTGTATGTATACTTCTCAGGCTTTAACTCAACCCTGTCTTAGATACAGGGATCTAACCAATTGCTTTCAGCCGAAGGTAATTGAAAAAAGATAGGTAACCACTGAATAGCATTTATCACTTTCAAGGCCAGGCAAGTCTTTTAGATTCAGTTGATTTATTCAGTGTGCCTCGTACTTTCATTCTGCAACACAGTTCTTCATATAGCAGAAATGGTGACATGTAGTGCTACACTGCAACTGAACCTCACAGTTAATTTTATTAACTAGTCACTAGAAGGACAAGATGATATTTGGATAATAATGTAAACTCTCTAGCCTAATAACACAAATGTAAGAAAATTGTAGTGATTTATTTAAAAAAAAAAACTATAAAATATGATCTTATTAAGGCTCTCAAACTAATAAATATTTATTCACCTTAATTACACAATTTTTATCATGTTATTCTTGATTAATTGCCTATTTTGCTTACTGCTCTTTGACCCCACAGAAATTGTTTTCCCATTAAAATGGCACTATGCAATCATGCGAACCGACAATATAAGCTTCAACAAAGTACCATAATTTGTTTAAAATAGTTGAATAACATTATTTTCATGATGTATTATGTTGTTTGCAGCAACACTGTGTGTAATTATGATGTCATTAATAGTAATGCAATACACACATTACTTAACCCACCCTTAGTGCAGGAGTGTACAAAGCTTTAAAAGCTTTCTCCTAAAAAAAAAAAAAAAAAGGTTATAAGCGGATAATTGTTGATATTTTAAAAGAATAATTTATGTTGGCCACCATTTTATCGTGGGGCAGGGATGTTTTAGTCACTCGGCTCTCGTGCCTTATTGCTTTATTACTTGTTATATTATAGTCATGGACATGGTTAAGCGAAAATGCAATGAAAGCGTGTTCGTTGCTTGGATACTGAGCAAGAAGAGAAATAACTTTATTCTGTTTGAATTGATTGTTGATATTCAATAACAATGGAAAAGAAGTTCTGTTTATAATTCGAGTGACCACGGACAGACGCATTGGACTCGGCTCGTCTCAACAACAATTTATGAACGTTACCCAGAGACCACTACAAGATCAAATGAGGTCAAGACAGAGACGACACAGCTCATTTATGGTCTCAAGACCGGCGTGCAACACTAGTAATCCCACAAAGCTCTGTGCTGGGTACTAATCTTTTTGCTCTATATACCATTTTGTCTTATTGAAATCATAACATCACATGGCTCATGCTACCATTGTTGTGCTGCTGACTCTCCTTCCCGCCGCCAGATCATCACAAACACTTCAACATGTCTGGAGGACATCATGTAGTGGATGTAAGCTCATTTTAAGTTAAAGCCTTGCAAGACTGAGCTGCTTTACATTCATGTCCCCACATCTTGTGATCTCTTTGAATAACTCCCCATCACAGCCTGTAAGATACCCAGCTGAGATAAGCAGCTCAGATTCTTTGCCCTTACTGCGAAACTGACCCGATCATGCAATTATCTCCTCTATAACATCGACCCTTCCATTCCAGGGAAGCCACCTATGTGCTTGTCCAGTATCTTATTATATCTAATCTAGACTACTGCAACACTCTCCTGGCAAGGTATCCTTTGCGTACAGTCAGATCCCTGCAACTGATTCAGAATGTAGCCATCCACCTGGTTCTCAATTTATCCAAGTTCTCTCATTTCAGCCCACTGCTGTGTTCTCTTCACTGGCTCCCTGTAGCTGCCTGCACCAGATTTGGATCTCTGTGTTTGCATTTGGAAATGGATAAGCCCCTTCCTACCTAAAACCCATAAGCAAACACCACTCTGTACCTCATATCATTATGAGACTCAAGCAGTGTTCGGCTTTATCCAACAGCCAAGATCAAGAAGAGTAGGATCATGAAGGAATGAACTTCCACTGAACGTTCGAGTGGCTGCGTCTCTTCTTGTTTTCAGGTGGTGACTGAAAACTCGCCTTTTCTTTAAGCACTATGAGTGAAGACTGATACAGCACCGGCACATTTAAAATAATAATAATATATTGTTTCTCTATTGTACTGTCGTCTCGTCTACATGCATCACAACAGTATTTTAGTTAGAATTTCTATAGCTACAGGTTATTTTTGACTACTCAGATAATTACAATGCGTTTACAAAAGATCCTTTGGACAATTGTGTCTACTAAATTCTGCTAAAAGGATTACATATTACTTAATAGTAAGTTCTCATGAATAATATAATATAATAATAATAACAAAAATGTAAAATAATAATGGGCAATAAAGGATCTAAAGGATCTTGTGAAAAGTGAGCTTAATTATGGTGTCATATGGTGTTCTAATTATTGTGTTATATTGTGTATTATTTTGATAAATAGGGTCAAATTTGTTCAATTATGCAAATGAGATGCAAACTCAATTATTGTGATTGAGAAGCAAGTGACACGTGAACAGAAGCACGTCAAACTGAACGTTCCGCACCCTGACTGTTCAGTAGTAAACAGATCAGATTGTCCAGCTGTTTTGAAAGTTTGACATTTTTTGTGAGCAGTATATTATGAATTATTTCCCACAGAAGTGGTTCAGTGTTAGGATAAATTAGTACACTTGTTAACCCTAATGTGTTAGATGTTAGCACCCAAACTTAGGTACCGAAATTTAAGATAATATAGAATTGACTTTCAGAAAATGTCATATAAGCAGTATAAGCAAGCCTTCAGTGTTAGAATAATGCCTTCAGTGGATAAAATAATGGACTGTGGACCACAAGGTCTAAATGAAATGTAAATGTAAGTCTTCATGAAAGAAAACCACACAATAAAATCAACATCTAATTATAATATGTTGCATTCAGTATAGTTTATTTATGATCTATAATCTTTCCCATGCCTGCACTCTCGCACTGCACCCAAACGAATGTGCTCTTTGCACACTGCAAATGTACTCTACATAGATGAAATAGATCAGATTATATTCAGACATTTGAAGTCAATGAGATTCATGTGCCTTAGAGACAGCACAACAGGAGACTAAGCTAATGAGTGGGAAATAGTGACAGTTAAGATGTGAGATTTACGGGAGGGGGATAGTTTGCCGTTGATAGCAATGAGAGGGAACATTTGTTAGAGATAATTCACTGGGTTAATTAGTGATGGCACTTGAAACTTGTCTTTTTGTCCCTATTTAACCTGCTGATTTGGCTGTCTCTCTCGTGTGCGTTTTCCTGTGACCAAAGCCAAACACAGAAGCAAGCCAAAAAAAAACCCCAGTGGAAGCTGAAAAGCTGTTTGTTGGTTTTTGATCACACTTCGTGACCAATGTGGAGTTACTGAACCTGCCTATGGGTGCAGCCTGAAGTAAAAATAAAGAAATCTAGCTCTGCTGACGCACACTGCCTGTGTTTGATGTCTTCTTAGTCCTGAGTATCCATCAGCCTTGTCACAGAGACAAATGGAGTAAAAGAAAATATCTAACTCCAGTGACACTCTTTAACCCTGTGACTGGAATATAGTTTTGATGATCCTTAGAGAAACACTGTTTTATAAAATGGTCACATTATATATTATATAACAATATTATAAATATTATAAATACTAATATATAATTAGTATAGTAAATATACTAATTATGTAGGTTTTGGTAGAACGTCTATATTTCAGCATTTAGTGTCTATATATAGATATAGACCAATGAAAAATATTTATTATTTTTTATTTTTTAAGTAAATATCCTGTTTTTTATAGATAAATATGCCTATGATCACACACAGATGATATTAATAACTCTGGATTGTCTGGCTAAAACTGAACATGTCAAGGTCTGGATTATATTAGGACACAGTCTGTTCTCACAGTTCATGCGTTGGATGCAGAAGAAGTGGGCCAGAGTAAAAGACTGAGTAACTACGAAACATTTTAAAATCATTATGGCCGGATGACTGGTTAGGGCATCTCCGAGTATTGAGGTGCTCCCTGGTCACCAGTGGTAATTACCTACCGATTGTGGTCTAATGGCCAGTCAGAGTGCTAACCATACTAAACCTTGTCCACAAGCATAAGCACCTACAATGAATATGGGCATGCAAGTAGAAGGTCATCTGGTCAATTGAGTCCTGTTTAAATTTCCATCCCATGAGTTGGTGCACACGTGTGCTGATTTCCCGAGGAGGTGATTGACTGCACTCTTGTAAGAAATGATTGAAGGGATTTTGTTGCTCTGGGCTATGTTCTATTGGGAAACCCTGTTTCTGGGCATGCAAATGGATGTCAATTTGACACATTTATGTAGAATAAACATTGTTAGCAGGTGGGCATTATGTTTTGGCTCATGTATTCGATTATAATTCTACAGAGATCTGTCTAAAAGTATGTATAGAAATATATCAAGATTTCAAAAGATTTCAGTGGCACCAAGTGCCGCTTTCTCAGGCTCGTTTTTTGCATGTTTTTAAGTGAACCCTTATATTTTACAAAAACAAAACAAACCAGAAACACATAACGTTTTACAGGAGCAAACTTTTTATTTTATTTTTACTGGTTATGTTGCTATAGATCTCAATTCTAAATCACAATTTCCCAGTATGCTGTACATTTGGATTGAGCAGGATTTTGAAATTGTAACAGGGGTCTGTATCACGTGACCACAAACACAGCCCATCTCTCCAAGGGGGCTCTGTAACGTGGAAGATTCACAGTAAGGCTTGACCCCATGTACCTTGTTTCCTGTCTTCCACATACCTTTCCTTTAGTCTCTTCCCCGAGCCAGACGTGGGGGCGAGGGGGGTGGAGGGGCGGTGTGAACTGTACACCAAATTGAAATATTTGTGATGTTTTGCTGATGACTATATCCCCCTTTAGAAGCAGCTCAAAACTGGACAGTTGATGGTTAATAGCCTTACTCAGGTGCTCGGCAGTGGGATGCAGCCATTTCCCTCACCCCCTTTCTGTTACCAGCACCAAACATTAAACAAGTGTATGCTGCAACACATCTGACTTAGATTTTTCTGAACTTATTCCTCCCTCCTTTACTTACGTTTATTTAATTTCTCACTCCCCCATACAAGTTGAAGTAATTGAGGTTTTAAATACAAGTGCATTCTCTCTCCCTGTTGATAGGCAGCTGGCTGGCACTTCAATGATAGCTTCCACATGAACATTTCTCATTTCACAACAAGGAGCTTGTGAGTCAAGTTTATTACTTTTTGGGAAATGAGGTCCTGCCTTTAGCTCACTGAAAAGACTCATAATTACATCACAGTAAATTTACAGTGTAGCGTTTCTGGCAGAGCCAAAGCGCCAACAGTCTGTCAAAGGCCTGTAATGCATTATTGATAGATAATGCATCCCCATCACTCAGAGGGCCCATGAGCTATATTTTATAGGCTCTTTTGAGAGACATGTCTCTTCTTTGTACTTTGCCAGAGTGTATCTGTAGTGTGTGTGCATGTGTGTGTGTGCATGGAGGGGAGAGAACGATTGTCCCCATTCACCCTTCAAGACCCGTATAAAAGTGCTGCAGAGTTCTCACAGAAAACCCTTTACTGCGGTAAAAACTTGGTTAGCTTCGTTTCCTCTCAAAGCTGTGGGGACCCATTGGTTCACAACATAAGTAATGATTCTAGTCATTTCTTCAGCTCGTCTATACAACTGAGACAATTTACTCCTCAATTGCTTTCTGCAAAGCGTGAGGTTGTTGGCTAATAATGCTAAGTTTCTTTATTTTTAATTATCATTCATGACAGTCATAATTACAGTCTGAAAGCAGGCACATTATGGAAAGTATAAAGTAGGTAAACAAAGTGGGAACTGTATTTACTAATATGCCATCTAAACAAAATGATTCGTTGATATAACGTTAGATTCGTTTGATCACTTATTAGTACGATAACCTATTACTGAATGGGCTCATGACACAAATTAGCCAAAATCTGTTCTGGGGCTGTTTGTGGCTCAGTGGTTAGGCGGCAAATCCTTGAACAAGGTTCGTAATCAACAAACTAAATATTCTCAGTATGACAAATTTGTAGGTTTCTACTTTTAACAAGTCAGTTAATCAACTTCCTGAACGCTGTTCTTAAACAAATTCCAGAAAGAATTCATTTTCTAACTTAGATTGAGAACTTGACTGGACTGCCCAGAACCTTGACTTCAACTCCATCAAACACCTTGAAAATGCAATGGAATGGCAAAAGCAAGCCAGGGCTTATTGACATCAGAAGCCGACCTCACAGTCATGTTCCAAAATCTAGTGAAAACCCTTCTTAGAAGAACAAATGATGTTGTAGCTGTCAGGGATAGTATAGGGGGAAAAAGCATTAATATATTCACCATGGGAAGTAATGCGTTAATATGGAGAGGAGCTATGACTGTGATGTCACATATTCTATTTCCAAACCAAGGTCATGGGACTGAAAGATAAATGAAATGTCACAGCAATAAAAAGCATATCACAGTATGATTATGAAAAACTAACATTAGATTTTTTTTGTCTGTAAATGTTACATAGATGTGGGATGTAAAAATGCAATAGAAAATCTAAAAAAAAATACATCACATACATTTATCACATACATTCATATTTCATTTTAGTTCTTTACACATTGGTGAAGTAAAACAACCATGCAAATCATTTCAAATGGGTTAATATGCTAGTATGTTCTTATTTTTTTAGAACAATAACATAAATAATAATTACATTGACTGACCAGGGATTCCTCTTTCCATTCCTATTTCTGCTCTTTTGTGGAGTTTGCATGTTCTCCCATGTATGGGTGTGGGTTTTTCAGTGTTTTGCCACATAAAAAGATAATACACTAAAAGATGTACACTAGGTTACTTTATTTATTTGTAAATGCATATCAACTCACCTACACATCTGTTTACTAATCTGTACATCCCTTCCCCTGAATAGTTCAATGAAGCCATTAGAAGAACATTTAATATCATTAGATAATGTTTTGTGTAATTATTACACATTACATCACACCAGACAGAGATATTTCTTTCAAAAGGTATCATTTTAAGCAGATTGGGTACTTTTTTTTTATTTGACCATTACTTTCATATATTTTAACACTTTGCCAGTATATGCCAGACAAGGGAAAACAAAAAGTAGACAAGGAAATGCCCAGAATAGTTGAAATGACTAAAACGAACACGCTAACATCCAATTTTTAATTGTAGACCAATTCAGGCAACACTAAATGTATTAAATCTTGTATTTAACCAGCCTTCCCTTATAGACCAACCTGAAAAAATCTTGTTCAGATTCCTTCATGCACATCTTGGCAGGGAGCTGCTAAATCACAAGCAATAGCTTCAGTGAGCAGTGACTACAGGGGGCTAATGAAGCTGGAGAGTTTGTATTTTATACTTAATCATCACTTTAACATGAGTTCTGGACAGTAATGGGATCACTCTATCTGTAATTACCCCACTGCCTAAGTGGATAGTTAAATGGCCAGCTAGTTTAGAGCGCAATTTGGTGCGTGGCCAAGAGATTAGTGGCAAACGTGTGTCTGGCTCACCCGCCAACCTTGGTTTATTATCTGATTCCAGCATTCAGGTTCCCTCTGGACGCAGAAGTGATGGTCTACATCAGGCCAAGGGCAGTTTATTCACTCAACACACAGCAAATCCACCTCTGCATTGCTCAAATTGTATTCACTGAGCACAGCTGCTATAGATCAAGTGATAAAGGCCTGCATTTCTCAGTTGTGGCTCTCTATAGTTATCTGTTTTTGTAAAGTTTTTCAATGACCTTGGTCTTCATTCAGACTGAATTACGTATTCTGTGTTGCCTTGGCAGACAGTCTAATGGCCCACGTGTAGTCATAAGTACATAATTGAGCTGTCTCATAATCTCACAGCCCTGCCAAAATGCAAAATAACACCTTTTGAACATCAGTCATCACTCAAGTTAACTGCTGTAGGAGCTGTTTGGTCAGAGCATAAACAGATGCCAACACCTGACTGACCAAGTTTCAGGTTTATGTCTTCCTACAGTTAGAGAAATGAGGCAGGGCAAGGATAAAGGAAAGCTGGTTGTCAGCATCTTTACTGTAAAGATTGTTTTAATCACAGTGCACTCAGTATAAATGGAAACCAACACAATATATGGAATCCAAGACGCTGAACAGTAATGAAGTATGTGGTATTTTCAGATATACATCATTTAAAGATCGTTAGGGAAACAAGTATTAAACATTCAAAATGCGTCTTTCTAAAGAGCCCTTGATAAGTTCAACAGTCATTCCAATACACGAGAAGTTTTTAATAACTAGACTGAGACAAACAAAAGAACGCATCTATAACCGTGCAAAAATAGAACGTTACAAGGGTAAAAAACAATGGACAATTCTGTTGAATTTATTAAGATTTTATTTAGCTTTTTGGGACTGTGGGGCTGTGGGACGGTAGTGGACTGTGGACCAAGGTCCAAATGCCACCTTTGACAAGGCCGCTGCCACTTTAATGGCTAAGCCTATAACCCAGAATTACTTGGACACTTGGATTGTAAGACTGTAGTAGTTGTAAGTTGCTTTGGATAAATGCATCTACTAAATGATGAAATGCCATATTATATGGCCAATTATTTTTACCCACCTGTGCATTACATTAACCATTTGCCACCATTTGCGAGTGCATTTCTCTTGCTCCAGAGAAGTGATGTGCTTTACTCTAGTCCAGTTGATGCCTGAGAGTGCCCATTGCAGATTGGCTTATACGCTCATTGACAAAAAAATAATGCACCCAGATGTCATATTGCTGCATACCTCGGCATGAAATGATGTCTCAGACAGATGATGTAAACGATCACAGGTGTGGTCTTACTAGAGTGGGTCTTGTCACAAGAAATCATAAAAGTGCCCCTCCTACATATTGGATAAATGTTTTTATTATGTCTCTATGACTGCTCACAAGATTGTATTTGGGGGTGGGGTGTTTTCGGATGTCTGATCCTTTCGTTATACGACCTGACAGCTTTGTTTTTTCTAAGGTTTTTTTTTTGTTTGTTTGTTTGTTTTGTTTTGTTCTGTTCTGTTTTGTTTTTGGCCTTTTACTGGCCTATTGTTAATTATTCAAGCTATATATTTGTACACTGTGTTGAATATGTATATTTTCAATAAACAGAGTTGTTAAAAAAAAAGTGCCCCTCCTGCTGCCCTATAACAGGGCTCTCAGAGGCTACTCTTGGGTATTGTACCTCTTTGTTGATTTCTAGACATGCCTCTAAGACACATTTGAAGACATTTTGCCCAGTTGATAGACTTTGAGAGGGAGTGCAGCACTGGACTAAGAGAAGCAGGATACCAGACAACCAACGTTGCCCTTGTTTGCAGTGGTGTCGTGAATGAGAATTCACCTGGACTGCTACGGACTGGAACCACATAGTCCATAGAGATAAATATGCTTGCTTGTTCAAAGAAATGTCTGATTTAATGTTTTAATTAATGTTATTTATTTAATGTAGGTGCTTTTTAAGGTATTTTGACCAAGACCAAATGTGATTATGTGGCTTTCTGCTTTTCTCCATAGCTGTTGCTGTGTCTTAAATCACGTATTTCTTAATATAAATGCATTTAAAACAGTTAAACAACAACAGTACCAACATTTGTCTAAATCATGTAAAGCAGGGTGGCTTGAACAACACAGAGTGAATTGCTTCACACCATCCATTGTTAAATGGGAGACCAAGTGTTTAATGTGATCCTCGCTTTACCACTGAACATTGGTTATTGTGGTGCAATACGTTCAAGAAATCCCCCCTTAACTAGCCGCATCTTAAGACAGTTCCGTTTCTAAGTCAGTGAGCTCAAATTTGATCCATTCTTCTGCTAATGTTTGTTTATAGCACATGGCTACATGCTTGACAATGGGAACTCAGTATAAATGTAAACCAACACAATGTATGGAATCCAAGACGCTGAACAGTAATGAAGTATGTGGTATTTTCAGATATACATCATTTAAAGATCGTTAGGGAAACAAGTATTGAACATTTAAAATGCGTCTTTCCAAAGAGCCCTTGATAAGTTCAACAGTCATTCCAATACACAGAAGTTTTTAATAACTAGACTGAGACAAACAAAAGAACGCATCTATAACCGTGCAAAAATAGAACTCATTCATGTCAATATTGGACAATTCTGTTGAATTTATTAAGATTTCATTTAGCTTTTTTGGGACTGTACTTTTATGGGAGTAGCGGCTAAGAGTCAACTAGATAAAATGCGTCTACATACTTATTACCGAGCAGTGCCATGTATTCCTTCTGACGTCGCAAATTCTGCTTTTTACACAGCCACTTATTTTGTAAACTCTAGTAGTCCATTAAAGACCATTTGTATTCTGTGCAACCTAGAGGTGTCGAAAGCAATTTCAATAATAATGTTAGAGAATGAGTTGACTTGCCACTACTTTTATTTTTTTATTGGTGTTATTGTTTGTTTTATATCCAGAAATGGAGAATACACTCTTCAGTATGTTATACTGTTATATAGTTTCCATCACAATAACTGAACCAGACTAATAATTTGCAAAGATAATATCTCTTTCATTCCCTTCATTCACTTCTCCTTTGTAGTGCTTCTCTTGTGATCTGCAGTCTATTTCGAGGTCACTGGTGCGAAACATTCGTGATGTTAGCTAGTATGGAGCTTTTCAAATGCGCCTGCTGCTTTGACTTTATAAGGCAGAAATAGCACCAATGATGAGTCAGAAATCAGAGGGCTCACCAAACACAGACATCTCATGGACAGCACAAGGATTGGGAGATATCATGTTTGTTCTTTTCAAGTACACATCTTTGTGCATATCACAAACTTATGTATTATCAAACTTGTTCAAAATGTTTCAAATTGACAGCAACATCTCAGATTTAAAAAGGAAAATCCTTCACCGTAAAGATGCAGTCAAGCATTTTCAATAGTGGTGTCAGACATTTGGCTCCCACTGTAAAAATAAATATATTACTGCTTAAATATGGAACAATAATAATAATATTGAACATTCAATAACAACAACGTATGAACAATGTGAGTATAATGTAAAACCTCTTAAGTAACTGGTATTGCCATTTTGGGCATAAATAACTTTTTTCTATAACTTTGTTTTCTATAACTATTTACCAATCTCTGACTTCTGCTAAGACTTTTACCCAGATTTCAATAGAGAATTATTTCAACTGTGCAGTGGTAGAAGGTTCTTTTTTTGCATGTAAACTTTGTTTTAAATGCCCCCAACACAATTTGAATGGAATTCAGATCAGGTTTTGACCATGCCATTGCATAACCCTCCACCCCCTTCTTTTGAGCCATCCGAAATGTGGCAATAATACACTGCTCACAAAAATGTGGGATATTTCATTTTAACTTGTGGGTATTAAAATATGAGACACATATCTGTCACAGTCCTATGATCGCCTAATTTTACTTTTTGCCTGTGCACCAGGCCATGACTCAAAATGATGCGTTAAAAGTCACTTGTTCAACGAGCTTTAATCTTTATAGAAGATGCACAAACGTAATAGACACCCAGATATGCATGGGTTTCACTGAAAGTCTATTCGCTCTTTGCCACATGCTTCAGAGGAGAATGGACAGGATGATATTGTAGTGAGATATCTGATCATTTGATGATATTAGAAATATTTACATCCAAATCGATTTCTGAATGATATAGACACTGGCAAACATTTCATTACCACATTTTAATTAAACTGAAGACAAAGCTGGGCTTTCTGTGTAGTCTTAAGGGATGAATAAGGATTTTGAAAAGGACGGAAGCTTGTTTTCTTATACATCAAGTAGATGGCCAGGGACATGTATGTTGTTGACCTGGGGAAGTAATGGCACCATGATGCATTTTGGAAAGAAGGCAAGCTTGTGAAGGTGACTCGGACATTCAGGTGGATATCAATTGGGAAATATCTAACTGCTGACCATTTGGTCATGAATAACATTCCCTTATCTGTGTACATGCTATATAACACAGGATAATGTGAGCATTTGATACAGTAATTGGTAGTGGTTGGGGTGTCTTGGTAGTTAGAGCTCTTGATTTGAAATTGGAAGGTTGAGACTTTAATTCTCAGCTCCATCAAGCTGTCACTGTAGAAAGTAATTAAAATAATGAAAAAGCTAAATATCACAGTTGGCAGTTCAATTATGTAACATGCATTATTATACCCTTAAATAATGGAATAACCTTATATCACATTATTATACAATACTGCATTTGTGACCACACATTCAGGATAGCAAAATTAGATATAGTTTAGCCATGTTTATACTCTTAAAATGTCCAAGAATGTCTACCAAAACTGCCAACCAAATCCTTCAATATTTGCAGATAAAGTAAACAGTTAGAGTTTCCATATACAAGTTTTAGGTCGTTTTTTCCCCAGTCTTGTTCATTAATAGTATTACAATATATTTATTATTATATACTTAACATATCGTATGATTTAATCAAATGCAAAACTGATAATAAAGGACATTTGTACCAGCATTTATTTAAAAAAGAGTGAACAGAGTATTGTCACATAAATATGGTCCTTACATGCTAATGTGTCAGTAGAAGCATGATTGATAGTCCATAAGAATTTAGAATGCATCCTGATTGGTCTCACCAGCTAACTGGTTACATTCTGCGTGAACCTGTCTACATTAGTAAAGCCCTGTTAAAGTGTAAATGTGAAAACAACACTGGTCCAGTATAGATGCACAAATTCACGACTTAATGATGTAAAACAACTTGGACTTCATTTCCACCTAAACTGTAAATATTCCTCTTAATTGTCCTTTTAACTGTTAATTAATGCTTAAAAACACTAATCCAAGTCTTAACCGTGCATATCAGGGATTATGCATTAATGAATAAGGGGAAAATGTACCATGTCAAACAATTTACATGTGAATTAATGAATTCTGTGGTCCCTTAATTCGCATAAAGGGGGTTTTCAACAATTTTTAGATGGCAATTAAGAGCAATCCTTTTTGTTTTATGGGGCACATTGTATCTTTTAGAACACCCCAGTGAGCACTAGAGGAAGACACCAGCTAACGTTATGTAACACCTCAAACCATGTGCTACCTCAAAACACATAATGAATTTATATAGGACAAAATCATAAAACTCTTTCCTAAACCTATGTCTAATAATGCATATACTTTACTGCCTAACACTGTATTGATCCCTCGCTGCCACAAAAACAGCCCTGTCCCATCAAGGAATGTACTCCACAAAACTTTCTAAAATGTCTTGTGGTATCTGAGACCCAGACATGCTGGTGCCATACAAGTTCTGTAAATTGCAAGGTGGGGCATGACCAAAAGTGGTGTTGACTTGGGCTGAGATGGGTCCATCTGGGATGGACTATCACACTGTGAAAATGTGTATTGTGGTCAGGCAAGTCTTTATTACAGATGTTTTTGGAATAAATGGATGCTGTGCTCTGGACCAAATAGGAAGATAAAAAGGACCAGACTGTTATCAGCACGTTCACATGGCAATATCAGCCAGGGTATGGGGCTGCAGCAGTGCCCATGAACGAGGGTCACTTTTGTGGTGGCAGCATTAATGCAGAAAAGAACATTGAGAACAAAATACACCATTGCCTTCTAGAAAATATCTTTTCAAAGGCTGCCCATACATTTTTTCAACAAGAAAATGCAAATAACAGAGGCTGTTTGCAGTTTTGACCTGTCCACAATAGTGTATGTGTGAGGATGTGACAAACAACACTGTGCTTTAGCACACCTAAAGACATTTTTGGTAGAAGAATTGCACAGACTAACATCTGAAATGCTTCACCCCTTGGTTTCCTCTGTGCCAAAAAATACTGGTGAAAGAACTGGAATGTTTTGCAGGCCTGCACTGCAGGAATGGACATATATTGACAAATGAAATGAAGGAACGATGTTGACCAGACAAAACATCTACTATTTTGCACTCATACTGTGTGCAATGAAATAAAAGGCAAAGTAAATGTATGAAACACTGCATCAGTTTCTGTCCTGTCCCAAATGTTTCTGATTTGGGGTTGTAAGAAGAACTAAACATCCCAAGTGCAAACAGTAGCATAAAAGATGCATCTTAGTAAATGTGTTTTTATGATATAACAGGCTTTGATAGAGACCAAAGCTTCTGCGAAACTCATTTTAACAACTTATTTTATATACAATACACAATAACATATGACAACCAAGTTCTCACTTACCCACGCACTGAGATACAGTACCTTGGGTTTGTTGCACTGAGAGACACTTGCAGGTTATAATGTCATACTGAGCTTGTGATACTGAGCGGATGTAGTGACCTGGTGCCCAATGGATTCCTGCCTAGTGCCCAATGTTTCATGCTCAGAACTCATCTCACCCCCACTGGGATAAGTGCTTAGTGAAGATAAATAAATGAAGTGTATGTTAGTCTCAGCAAATCGATGTGCAGGTGATAATCCATCACTGGGAGTTTTGCCGCATGTGTGTTGCTGCCTGTTTAAGGCTCACCAGTGTCCTGTATGGGCTGCTGCCTGCCTGGATCGTTTACATAATTGACCCTCTGTTTGAATATATTTTAATATATTAAACTTGATTGGTCATAAACTCCTGCAAAAGTGTTTTATATGCAGCAGCAGGGTTTTTTATGTCTGGTCTCCAAGGTGATTATTGATGCCATCCCATATTATGAATTTTGTCTCATTTGAAATGAGAGCCAAGAGGAAGCAAGGGACATCTGTGGAATGGAAATTAAGAAGTGCAGTAAGACACTGTTCCTGCAACAAATTAAGTAGAAAGCCTGATCGAGTTTTACATTTCATCATTTCTGTATTATATTAAGAGTTTTTAGTCAATAAAGAGCCATGCAGTATATCATTCTGTACCTGCCATTATGCAGAGCATATGTGCAAAGGCGATCATGTGATTGTGCATTGAGTATGCACTGTGTAGCAGACATCCCTGAAACCTATAATAGTGAATCTAACAGCTTACACTTCGAGCTCTCGTGGGGTGGAAGAGTGTGAATGATGTTTAAAGAGAAAGTTAGGCACAAAGTAAGGCTCTGTTCTCGGTTCTGGCTTCCTCTAATGAACTCCCAGTGACTGATACTCATACATGTACCACACTAAGGGAAAAACTGATAGAAGTGCTCTTATACATACATTTTCGACATGTGGGGTGAGGAACTTTGGCATTTGTGGAGCCATCTCCATTCTGGCACCAGAAATACAAAGTACAAAGCATGAGACACATGCCAGAACATACGGTAACGTGCAAATGTATTAAGCCATCATTACATTTGTTGTATTTGTTTTACCTTTAGTTCGGTAGTGTATTGGCCATATATGACATATTGTTGATAAGTGGATTGGACAACAAATTTTGTCACGCTATTGCATATCATTGTCATTCTTTTGCATATCTTTTGCATATCTTAACCTGTCATCCCCTTCTATAAAACTGTTTTCCCTTCCCAGAAACCGATACCTTTGAGAAATGCTGCTATTAAGGGCATGGCAAACTGCCTACTTGCCACTGTAGACTGTAGAAGCAGTTTTTTTTCCCATATTTTAATTTAGCATACAAATATGAAATAAAAAATAATTATGGTCACACTTTACTATGAGGGGCGCAAACATCATGAACTCATGAAGAAGTGATGCTTTACAGTTACTTTTAACCTTAATTACTACAAGAAGTCATATTTTACTACTGCATGAAGACATGCTCACTTCATGCATGTTAATGGTGACTCAAGATTAATTACATGTATGAATTAATGATTAATCGCTCATGACGTACTGCATGAATCAATGTTAGGTCATGTACCTTTATAATAAAGTGTTACCATAATTATATATAATACCATTGCTAAAGCAAAGCTATTTCTAAATTAAAAGTAGCCTAAGATTTTTTGGACAGTACTGTATTCTATATACTTCTGTATACTATATTCAAATAAAGGATAAAAGAGCCACCTTCACCATTAGCAGTTCCAATAAAACCAGAAACCACTTCTTGAATGAGTAGTGCCAGCTATAAATATGGAGCTTCTTTTTCCTTGCTTGGTTTATAAATAATGACAGTGGTCAATTGTGTACTTTCATTTTTTGGCAACATTTTATGCGTCAGCATGACAATGCCTCCATGATAAAGGAATTCAACTCAGTTCAATACATAGATGACACCCAACCTCACTAAACCTGTAGCTGAATGAATAAACATACCTGCAACTGTATTGCAAAATATAGTAAAAAAAAAAAAGCCTACACGGATGAGAGGAGACTGTAGTCGCCTCAGGGGGAGAGTAACCTCCATATTATATAAGTGTTGTTGAATCATTTTGAATGGTCAGAAGATGCTGATACATTTCCTATAGACTGGTCCTAAAGGAGTTCTGGCTGCTGAGTAAATCACTGGCCAATCACAATTCCTTATTTATTATTTCCAAAGAAAAAGCTAATTCACCCTTAACGTACCGTAATATGTTTTAAATGAAAGCTGGATTCATCCTAACCAGGTGTGAGCCCAACAAAGTGCCTAAGATTTTGCAGAATAGTTGTGCTTTTATTTAAGCAAATTGTATATTATAACAGAGAGTCACAAAGAATGAAACTGTGACTTTTGGCAAATTGCAACTACATAAATGTAATTAAGCTATCTGGACCAGTACAATTAGGAATCATTGTTGTTTACTTAATGCTGGGGATAAATAGATTGACATTATGCTTATCTGTCAGGTATAATGGATGGGTGGTATAGAAGGTTAGGACAGATGGACGTGGGGTTTTTTTTGGGGGGGGGGGGGGGTTAGGGACTAAAGGAAGGTTGGATAAATGGAGAGATAGAAAGATGTGATGCTGGCTGTTAGGATTGATGAATGGGTGGTTGGATGTATGTTTGGCAGGCAGGGTGGGGAGATAATTAGAGATACGAGACCTCTGGCTTTATGGATATATGGTCTAATGAATGAATAGATGGATGGATGAATGCAGTGATTGGCTTTTGGGATGATTGCTGGATGTGGATTGATTGGAAGCTTGGATATATTGATCTGATGTTTCACTGTCTCGTTTAATGGATGGATGAATAGATGGATGGATAGATGGTTGGATGGATGGATTAATGAGATGCTTAGCTGTTTATGGATAGATGTTTAAATGGATGGATGTGATGTTCAGCCATTGGGTTAAATGGATGTATATGTGCATGGATGTGATGTTCAGATGTTGGGTTAAATGGATGGATGGGTGGATGGGTATGATATTCTGTTTTGAGGTTGATAATTGATGGATGGATGGATGGATGAATGGATATATGTAATGGATGTTATGTTCAGCTGTTGGGTTAAATGGACAGATGGATTTATGGATAGATGGATAACGGTGATGTTCAGTTGTTGGGTTAAGAGTGTGGTTGGATGGATGGATATCATGTTCAAGTGTGATTTTCAGATATTGATGCTCAGCTGGTTAAATTGATGGCTGCATGTGATGTCATATTCAGCTACTTGGTTAAATGGATGGATGGTTGGATGGATGGATGGATGGATGTAATGTTCAGGTGTTGGGTTAAAAGGGTGGATGACCAGGCTTGATGTTTATATATCTGGATATGTGGATGTATGTTATATTCAGCTGTTGTCATGAAATGGTTTGATATATGATATTTGGCTGTCTGAATGGGCAGATGGATGCAAGTTTTGGCTTAAATGCATGGATGAATGTAATGGATAGTGAGCTAGATGGAGGATGGCTAGATGGATGGAAGGATGGATAGCAGAACCTCAATAACACAATTTTACATCAATTTTCCTGACTACAAGATAACGTGATCTTTATGTATTTTAGATTATAATCTGCAATCTCTTTAACAGACAATGACTGCAGTTGGTCCATTGTCAGAGTGCTACATTGTGCTTCACTCTGTCAAGACACAACATATTACTTTTATCACTTGTCATGTCAGTCCTTGTTTCATCTAAAGGCCTTGATTAGTGAATAGAATGGGCTATTAGCATATCAAATCACACTATGTGTGTGTATGTCAGCGTGTCAGGGACATCTGGTTCCTGCAAGTCTTAGCCCAAGGCATGACGTGTCGCATTTCTCTACTCTATTCCGGTAGAGGCAGCCTGACATGCTTCACTGGGCCTGGTAATTATTTCTCGTCTCCTCTGTCTCACTATTTCTCTCAGCATCTCAAAATGTACGTTACGTGTGCTGCTTCCTTTCTCTGTCCCAGGAGTAGGACTTGAGTTTAACATCAGATAACACCTCCCAAAGAGGAAACAAAGAAATTAGATGGAACGTCATTAACTTATCACTCTCCGTCACCAGTGTTTGTGGTGCAACAAAACTTGATAAAGACAGCAAGAGTATAAAAAATCAGAAAGGAAGTTTTGCTATTTATCACTCAGATTTTGCTTTATATGGTCTTGTGCTGGTTAATTTCATTTTGTACAAATCTCACATGATACAAATTAAGGAAAGGATGTTTAGGAATAGCAGCAACAACACAACACCAAGACTCACGGTAATGTCAGTATTGTGCAATGATTTTAAACTGATGACTTTTTCAATGTCCAGGATATATTGAAAGAGGCTCAACATAACCCTCATCAGAATTAAGCGGTTACCATACATGAATAGCATCAATTTATATGAGGAAATAACCTCATTTTGGCTGAGACCAATCAAACAAATGGATTTTGCTATATTTCCTATATCTAGATATGATATTATATTATTTATAGCAAGGATGTAGCCACTTTATGGGTCATAATACTGTGCACTCCTGGCAAGAAGATCAAGTTCAATGTCAAAGATGCTCTACTGGGTTCAAATCTAGACTGATGGACTTGTTCCAATCCACTTCTTGATGGTCTAAAAGTATATAAAATATTTTCTCTGAAACATCTTTCAAATGTACCCTAAGTGAACTTACTTAAAAGCGGTTCCAGACAAGAGATTACTTGTGTTTGGATAGAATTATTAAGCAGAACCTTGTCTGGCTAGACTCTCAGTTAGCTAGTCATCTATCATTATAAGTCTAAAACAAAGCGGTTAATGTTAACCTCATTGAAATAGAGCTGTAAGAAAAATATATAAAGCTACTTGTGTCAAGTACAGAAGAAGGTTCACTTCAGCAATTCCCTGGGGTAGTTAGCAGACATGAACAATATTTTTGGAGGCAAATTTCTACTTCATTAGTATATAATTTAAAATAACAAACGTCTCAACAGCAAAATTCACGAAAAGCACCATTAAGTGCTTACAACAGCTCAACGTCTAGCGTATCTGTGAAAATCAACACACCATATTTTATGCATGCATACACTTTGGGCTAAAATAACTTACATCCCTTCTCAAGCGATTTCTCCGCACATCCTCCTCTGTCAGAGGGGACGTTAGTGCCAAAGTTTAGTGGGAACAATTAGGACAAAGATCACGCAACACATGTTAGATAAATCCTCAAACTTGTTGTTTTGTGTATTCATAACTCAAAAACACCATTCATTTTGACATTTACAGCAAGAAACGTGAAAACAACTTAGTACTGGTAGTAAAATGTAAAATTTCAAGTACAGCTTACTAATGATTACGCATTTGTTTTAGTGAAGACAACGTCAGGGTTTACAGTGTAATTGAATCCCTTTTACCTGTAACAAAATAAAACCTCAATGAACTTAATCATGTTTTTTGGGGTTTCAAATAAGAAGAGTCTGCCGTTTATAGGAAATAATGCTATTACAGTCAATTTCCTATTTATAATTATTTCCATGCAATTTGTTCACTTTAACATTTCAATTTTCAGTTCTTTTTATCTGCAATAATCTTAAATGAATAATGAATTACTTAGATAAACAGAACTTGATCAATGAAAACAACAATTAACAACCTTACAATACTGATCAAGGTGGTGAAGATGAGACTTGAGGGGATAAAGCTTTGTTCTCAGTATTCTGCAGTGAAGGTTTATCTAAAATCTAAAATAGAGGTTGTACTTTATGTTAGTTATATCAGAATTAATCCTTGGGTTCGCCTCATAACGCTGATTTCACATTAAACATTAGAAGATTGTTCAATGCAAATCATATGTCTGCTTTTTTTATTTCACTCTTGCTGGCAGCCATAATGAAACATGAGCTGCTACAGTACTGGATTTGACTGGGAAAATCAGGGCTGTCAAGTGAGCTCCCAAAGGCTGCTTTACATGGACGTCACTAGAGATTTACGGATGGGGAGCTAAACCTTTACTAGGAGCTTCTGGGGGCATGCTCCCTGGAGAAATGTTTTTTTTTTAAATGGCCCCAAAATGTCTAAATTTTAGGA
>JAUZST010011987.1:0-11654 GCA_034779995.1 Parotocinclus haroldoi
AGCCTTCAAAATCCTCGCCCACTACCCCGAGTCATCTGGGTTTTTACTCTTCAGGCTCCGGGAAGGAAACATTTCTTGTTTTTTGTTTCTGTTTTTTTATTTCTAGTTCCCCTTTCAGTTTTTTGTCTCTTTATTTGTTTTTGATTCGTTTTTTTTTTTGCTTCTTGTTTCTGTTTTTTGTTTCTGATTCAGTTCTTCGCCTTCGTTTCAACACTTTACACACTAAAGCATTTCGGTGTAACTGCAATTATAGAATGACTGAAGCTCAGAGAATCTCCTTAACAAAATTATAAAACATTTTGAAATCCACACGACTTCATTCACACCCATGGCTGTGTCTAAGGGAGGAGAGGCCAACCGAGAGATCATCCCCCAACCCTTACCCAGCCCTGCAATAGACCGGCACCCTGCTCTGGACCAGCAAGAAAAAAAACATAAAGCATTTTTAAAAAACTGTTCTTTGCTGCTGTCCAGTTTTCACTCGAACTTTAGTTTGTAGTTTTGATCCTCAGGTTAGACTTTTTTTTCATTTAATAATGCATGCACAGCTTTAGAAATCTCACTAAATTAACACCCAGCACTAAAACTATGAATAAACATGACCAGCTTCTCTGATCATCCTGCACGCGATTAGCTTTAAATAAATAAATGACATTTCTTAATAAAAGACACAGTTAAAGTCAGAGCAGTAATTCAGGTCAGAGTTCATGAACACATCGTTCAGAGCAACGCACAGAAACAAACCTGCTTCTTTTTTTACGCTTCTTACACAAACTACCAACACTAATTAATCAAATATCAAACAGAAACATAAACTCAAAGCTGCGAGAAAGAATAACTCGTTCATACACACCTTATCAACACGCACGCACGCAGGAGCAAAGGTAAACCGTCGCTAGCAGCTGACGTGCGAAACGCGGTGGCTCATGGGTGTTGGAGTTTTCCGGCGTTTTAATCGCGAATCGTTCAAAACCACTAAAACTGATCATATCTTGAATAAAATCGACTCCGAATCCATATGACAATAATACAAAACGATCAAGGGAAGCACTTTAGTATGAAGTTAAGAGACGCTTTGAAGAGTCGGTATAATAATTCGAAATACGTTATGCTAACAATTAGCAGCCCACATACAAACCTAATGTTTGTTTATGTAACGTCACATCAGCTTCAATGGCTATTCACGACAGGAACAAGGTTATTCATAAGAACTTTTAAAAAACGTTCCCTTATAAAACTGACCCGTTTGACTACGAGTAGTTAGCATGATAGCCTTACCACGGTTTTAACAAAGCACCGTGGCAGATTATGCGCAATAATTACATAAACACCTTTTATTTATATAATTGATTTCAACAAGAACGGACAGAACTAACCAACTATGAACTGGGGACGCTGGAGCAAGTAAAACTGCCTTAAAAGGGTTAAAGCCCTTAACAGTGGGACTGCGGTGGCCTAGAGGTTATACTATGGACCAGATCGGTCTAGGGTTCAAATCCCAGCTCTGCCACAGTGGGGTCGCTGAGCAAGACCCTTAGCCCCCCCCAATTGCTTGGATTGTAAGACCGTATGAATTGTAAGTCGCTCTGGATACTGCGTGTACTTTTGGCATGTTCTCCTCGCGTCTTTGCAGCAGTTCTACGTACATGTAGTTACTGGGCAGGAAATGTTGACACAGTTCCAGTGTTTTTGCCCGGTGTAATGACTTGGTGCTTGACATTTACCCCTGTGCTGTTCCTATAAGCTGATGAGATGTTTAATCGATACTCTGCATCTCCACTGCTCTAAGATCAGTGACATTATCAAATCATCATTCTGCTACAGTGAGCGAGTGTCTCTCTTCTAAAAGCGGTTATTTCATAACAGGGTCCTGCATTAATAATCCATCATGGATGACATTCCGACTCCCAAAATGATTTACTGAGATTAATGAGAAAGAGTTTTACAGGCTGAGGAGAAACAGAGGAAGATGGTAGAACATCCAAAAAAAGAAAAAGAAATCACAAGACCATCACTAAAATGTGTAGCCAAAAAAAAACGGAATAAATAAAGTTCCCCTTAACAATAAGTGATTACTGCAGCTTGTAATAAGAATATAAGGGAAGATATTTATATAGGTCAATATTTTGGTCTTGTTTATTTTGTTTTTGTTCTTATTTATTTTCTGGTGATTTTGTTTGTGGTTTTCGTCTGGTTCTTGTTTTTGTTCTGGTTCTTTGTTTTTGTTCTGGTTCTTGTTTCTGTTCTGGTTCTTGTTTCTGTTCTGGTTCTTGTTTCTGCTCTGGTTCTTGTTTTTGTTCTGGTTCTTGTTTTTGTTCTGGTTCTTGTTTCTGCTCTGGTTCTTGTTTTTGTTCTAGTTATTCCTTATGTACTTTTTCTAGTTCTTGTTTTTGTTCTGGTTCTTGTTTTTGTTATAGTTCTTGTTTCTGTTCTGGTTCTTGTTTTTGTTCTGGTTCTTGTTTTTGTTCTAGTTCTTGTTTTTGTTCTAGTTCTTGTTTCTGTTCTAGTTCTTGTTTCTATTTTGGTTCTTGTTTCTGTTCTGGTTCTTGTTTTTGTTCTAGTTCTTGTTTTTGTTCTAGTTCTTGTTTCTGTTCTGGTTCTTGTTTCTGTTCTAGTTCTTGTTTTTGTTCTAGTTCTCATTTTTGTTCTAGTTCTTGTTTCTGTTCTGGTTCTTGCTTCTGTTCCGGTTCTTGCTTCTGTACTTTTTCTGGTTCTTGTTTCTTTTCCGGTTCTTTTTGTGATTTTTGCTTTTTTTTTCTGGTCCTTGTTTCTGTTCCGGTTCTTGTTTCGGGTTCCGGGTTCCCTTTTTAAACGCAACATTTCGCGTGTGATTTAAGCAGGACGTTTGCAGAACTTTTAATCTGCGAGAGAATCTCGTCTCTGTGCCATTTCTAAGGCCGCCGTGCATCTCGGTCGTTTAGATTGTGTGCATGACCTTTTCTGTGCTAAATTGTCGTACCGTCTCACTCCGAAAGCTCGCTCGGCTCTCTCTTATTATCCGTGCACGCACGTCTTGTTCTGTGAGCGCAGTACAATAGCTCCGAATCAGCGTGTCTGTCACACAGAATGGTGGAACGACAAGATCTGGGCGTAAAAGCCGATCGGACAGCCTCGGTTTCATCGCTGCGTGAGGAGGTTTAACCTGACAGGTTACATCATGAAGCTTTCATAAAGCATTAAATTCCCTGGGCTCTGATCCGTAATAACGGATATTATGCAAATGATATGCTAAATACAGTTTTCTGCGTTATTTTGGCAGGACGGGAAACGCAGGCAGATAAAATGTTTATTTATAGTGGCTGACCTGAGTGTATGTGCTAGAAGATAAACCTTTTACCCCTTGAGTGTCTCGTCTTTCTACCCTCTTGTCCCAAGAGCAATTACAAAAACAAGAGGTATTCTTGAAAACATTATAAGTGTTCCCTTAACCTGACGGCTTACGCGTTGGCAGGGTAACCGTCGAAATCTGCCCCTCTTTGTCTTTTGCTTTCCGCCGTCACACCACAATTACCGTATTTTCCGGACCATTTTTGTTCCTTTTGGCCGTTTCTTTCACCATCGCCCTTATTTCTTGTTCGCCTCTTTTGGTTTGATGTTTTTCCTTCATGCCACCGCCCTGCGAGCGAATTCAACAAAATAATGGAAATGAGAAAACGAGGATAATATCAGGCTCAAAGGTTTGTTTTTTTTTGGCGTGAATGGGTTTTGATGTCTTTTCCTTGTTTGGTTATGCCTGGTTTACGTGTGTTTTATTTAATAAATGTTCTTTTGTTTCCCCTTGTGCCTTGTAAAACCCGACAGGGATCCTGAGGATTTAACAAGATCAGGAATGATCTTGCGAGATCTCCGCGATGCCCTGTCGTAACATTTCCAGGTTTTTTTTTCTTCGGAAAGCTTTCGTGAATCTGGCCCCCCCGGTCGCTTTAACGTGTTGGCTCATCCGTGGGCCTAAGGGCAGTGCCAGTCCTCGAATCAAGACCCCGATGCCCGTATACGGAGCGGTGCAAAAAAAACCCCATGAGGGCAGGAACTGGAATGCTTGATCGCCTTGTCAGAGGTGGGATACGAACTTGTGTGGCTAGGCCGCTAGAGCGTTGGCGCGGTGGGTGGGTGTACTTTATGGAGCTTCGGCACTATGGACCAGATCGGTCTAGGGTTCAAATCCCACCTCTGCCTCAGTGGGGTCGCTGAGCAAGACCCTTAACCCCCCAATCGCTTGGCACTACACCAACCGAGGGAAGGGCATTTGAGTCAGCAGCCAGGGGTATGACTTCTAAAAGTTAACGACCATTCCCCTATGACTCGACCTATGAAATAATGACACCAAGTTAATCTTTGGTAAGATTTCAGACACGGCTCTGAGCATAACTTATTCTGTAACGTACACCCAGTCCACCTAATGAGGGCTGAGGGATCGCTTTAGTTCCAGGAAACCAAGCGAAGTTCGTAGTGAACCCAATGGACGACGCGAGTTCTCAGAACCACCAGCTCCAGTCCTCATTAAAGCCGCCCGGGTGCAGTCGAGTCGAGTCGGCGTGAGGCTGGGCGAGATGAAGTGTCGCTCGGTGCTATTACCTCGTGAAGACTAAAAGCACCCGCCACCCGAGAGGAACACGAGAGCCGGAAAACCTGGCCTGTGTGCTTTTGAGTTCTTTGCTCCACAAAGCGCAAAGTGCACAGAATCCCCTCTGGCTGCACAACAGGGACGTCCCTGGAAAAGCCCGTTTGTGGTGCTTCAAAATCCCGGTGTACTTTTCTGCATTAATGCTGCATCTCAGAAGTGTAAAGGACCTTCAGCAAGGGCCCTGTACCGTGCTAGAACCTGGCTTTTGGACTCGTTCCTCATAACAGTCTGGCTGGGACCTGGAAATGGCTCATATTTCCCCAGCTTAGAGTGGGAACTCGTGCCTGTCTTTCCGTCCAAAAATGGACACTTAAGTCTAATTGGTGGTTGTTTGGAAGGGTAGAAGCGTGTGCTTTTCTTCACGCGTCCTTCTCCGAGCAGGTCGTTCGGGCCTTCACAGAGGGCCTGCAGATTTGTCGGCTGCTGAAGGTCGTAACGACGATTATTACGTGGATCCTAAGGGGTGTCTAAAAACTTTTGGCCATGTAGTATAAATCCTTTAGAGGTATTCATATAACGCCCGCTGATTCAACATGATATAACGTTAGACACGCAGATCGAATCCTGTGTGGAGTTTGCATGTTCTCCCCCGTGTTTAATAATATTGTAAGATGGAATATAAATAAATCCGAGCATATAGTGAATAATCTAAGGAATATAATACATATATTATATATTAAGATTAATATACAATATATAATATAATATATTAAGATATAAATAATCGGTTATGTATTAAACTTATTCAAATAATGAATTAATTAAACTATTAATAAAATGGTCTTTCTATAAACAACACGAGGAACATGGTAAAATAATATAATGAATATAGTTTAAAATAGAATACGTTAAACATCCTAAAATTACAATAAATAAAATACTAAGCACAATAAATAAAACAGAGAACATAATAAATGTTCTCCATGATAAATAAGTATGTAATAAAATGATTATAGAATAATTTAATAGATAAAACAGAGAATAAATTAAATATAAAATGTAGCAAGCAGGTAAACACAATGTATAAAATAAGTAAATATAATATAGAGAATATAATGAGTACAACAAAAAATATAAAACATAATAAATAGATAATATAATACATTAAATAGGGAATATAATCAAATGAAGAATATAGGGAATAATAAATAAAACAACAAATAAATGAACATGGTGTACATATAACTAAAGCAATAATAAAATAATATCATAAAGAAAATAGTACACACAATGAATGAAACAGAATATAATAAATGGTGTACGTAATAAAATAAGTATGTAATAAAACGATAAGAAATAAAAGAAAGAAAGAAATTAAATTAAAAAGACAACAGGATGTCCTGTACATATCTCTGAGCTGTTAGTGTCCCTCGTGCCACTACTAGAGGTCGGGTTTTGACATCGGATCCCAAACAGAACCTGGATTCGTCACCAAAGACGATACGGTTCCAGTTCGGAAGCAGTCCAGGTTTCCCGTTCATAATACCACTGCAGATGAAGGTGATGGTGGCTGCTTGTCACAGACAGGACACCTATTGGGCGCTGTGACGACCAATATTTCTGATAAGCCCCTGGAAACGGTCCGGGCAGAGACGGGGGTGTGGAGCGAAAGCGCCCCTGGGTCTGGGCGGTTCATAGTAAATCTGTAGGAGCTGCTCGTTCATGTCGGGCGGATCAAACCTCTCTACTGGAGGTCTGTGTGGGCCGTCCAGAGCCTTTTCACCACGTGTGTGCGTGCCCCCATAAAACCACCTCACCCCAACACCACCGTACAGCTAGATTAGAACGGCCCAGGCGGCGGCATTTGGTCGAAACTTACATCCTGCTGCTCCGAGTCCAATCACGTGCCTTCTCAAAATCTAATGTCTTCATTCAGGCGCATCGCTCGACGTTCTCTCACCAAGAGCTAGACTACCCAAAAGTAGCCTCTGAGAGCCTTTTGATTGGGCAGCGCTCTAGGGCAAGCCCTTTGACGCCCTCTTGTGCCAAGACTCTAATCAGAGCAATACCTGTGCGCCTGAGAGAGTTTTATAAATATTTAACAAGAGTTTCAAAAATGCGGCAGAATTTGATTCTGTGCTCCCCTTGTGTCAGAGATTGGTCAGGTGGAAAGGGAGGGTTGCCTAATCTCGGGTTATCGCACCATTTTGCCCTTTATTGCTGATGTGTTTGCTCGGGGGGCTGTGAAGTGAAGAAACCGTGTGGACCAGAGCCAGATCGTTCAGCCATAACACTCCCGTTTATTCAAAGAACAGGAGCGGGCTCACATCAAACACGGCTGCTCTTGCCTAATTAGGATCTTAACCGTGACTCTCGGGTGCTGACTCGGGTGCGGGGCCACATCCATTTAATCAGGCTGCAATTTAAAGCAATTAGGCGTTAAGGCCTTTTCTCAAGAGTCCAAATGCACCAGTCTTAAGTTCTAATGCTGAAGCTAACCCTAACCGAGCAAGCACTGGGATGACAGTGGCAAGGAAAATCTCCTAATGTAATCGCATGGTCCCAGGAACACCTGGATCTGGATTTTATAATCCAATCGACCCTTTATCCAGGATTACCTGCTAAAAACATGTTTGTTTGTTTTTTCCAAACTCAAAGCAGAAATCTAGGATTTAACTGATTCGATATCACTGGATCATTTTAATCCCACCTTGAGAAGTGGATTAAAGCTTTACAGGAAAAGGTTGGAGACACATTTTGTACCAATCCATACATATAAAAAGGAAGAAAAAAAAGAGGAAAAGCCAGGCAGTTGCATATTTGGACTTTATCAGAAGTAACGCTGCTGCTTTCGTTTATTTGGTTTTTAAGAAGGGAAATGCGTAATTTATTTTCCTACCGAAGCCAGGTTAACTTTAGTTCTTCAGCCAGCCGTGTGTTTCCGTTTCCGTAACTCTTAAGTGCGCAGGCGGAGAATGAAACTACTAAACCACTGGATTTTCTCTCTTTAAAGTGGTTTATTAACGATGTTTTTTCCATTAACAACTGCTGTAATATCTTTGGTCCAGCAGATGGCCATCTAGAGGAGCACAAAAAATCGTCTTTGTCCAGTCGGAAAACGGACTGAACAACTGCGACCAACTACATTAGATTGGATATCTTGGGATTTGATTATCCAGACATTCTGAACCAGTATAAAAAGGTTTGTAAAGGCAGTCCCACGTGACAGCCCCACTAGAGGTTTAAAATCTGGGAAACCCACCCGCCCCTCGGGAGGAAGGGTGAAACATCTTCAAGAACCGAGAAGATGTCGAGATGCCCTCAGCGCAAACTCTCAAATGGCATTAACAGAACTAAAATGGTAACGCAGAAGAAGTGGAGGAACACAAAGACTTTATTTAAGAACTACTTCTTCACTCGTCACGCCTGCCTGGAAAGGGGCGTGGCACCAGTTTGCTTTTATCCAAGACATGGATTTTCACACCACTTGCTCTTCATCAGCCTGTTCTCTCGTGATTTGAAGTCCACGCTGTTACTGTCACGTTACTCTAAAACGTGTTTGGGAATTAGAGTTCTTACCCGAAGACCCAAAGTGGTCCTAGCTGTGATTTATTCTCACCTAGAACCGATCCACAGTTCCTCCGCTCTCTGATGGAACCGAAACGGTCCGAAATTGCCAACAGTTATTATTATGAAACGGACTGAAAACTGTTTCAAGCTCGTTCAAGGCTGCTGATGCTGACACACACACACACACACACACACACACACACACACACACACACACACACACACACACACACACACACACACACACACTTCTCAGCTTTTAGGCTACAAGGTTTCCAGTTTTTGTTACGAGGACAATACGAACCCATGATATTTTCTAGTTGTTTTTTTTTCCTGATTAACTTTCATTAAACAGAGCCTGGTTTCTTTGGTCCAAAATTTTTTCTGTAATCCTGAGTGGTCTTCTCCCCAATCCCCGTTTCCATGGTGATGGTCCATCCTACATCATCTACATTTAAGCCATTTGGCAGACGTCCATATCCAGAGCGACTTTTAATTACAATTCATACAGTCTTACAGTCCTGCTCAGGGACACAACTGTGGTTAGACCTTCTCGTTCATAGTCCAGTACCTTAACCGCTAGGCTACCGCATCCTAGATGCCCTCCGAGCCCAGAGGAGTGTGTGGGCGGAGCTCGCGGCGTGGCTATAACACGAGGCTTGTTTTTTGGTACAGTAAAGTTGTAAGCGGCGTTTGTGAACGTAACTCTGTACTGTAGAGCTCGATAAAGGTTGGATAAACTAATCCCTTACCCGCGTGCTCCTATCAGATACTGATCGATAACGGTTATGAGGGAGCGCAGAGAGATCACCCCTCTTCAGGTTCATAAACAGAATCGTTCAGTGATATGGAGAAATAACAGTATATCAGTGATATAAGTGATATAAAACCTGTTTGTAATCACGCCCTTATTTAGAAATGCATAAAAGGGTGTTCCGGGTCGCTACTCAATTCTACCCCTAGGTGGTGGTGTTTCCATGTTTTGTTAACGCACCGTTTAGGCCACGGGAACGCCCAAATCATTTGAGGCCCTTCCACCGAGAGCATAAGCATGTGCTCAGGTCCAGCCCGCGATTCGGACCCTCCTCCTCAGGAACTGCTGTTTTTTGTTGTTTTTTTTTTTAAATAGGGTATTTAAAGAGAGTTCTAAACCCTAATCAAAACAAACCCGCATCGCATGAACTGGCAACCCTACCAAGCGCTCGCGATGAAGCCGTAACTGGAGTAAACATTCGGATCACAAATATGGCCGGCAGCTGCGATAGAGGCCTGAGTGCTGACTTCATACTGACAGACTTCCCAAATTCCTGCCGTGCCCCGATCACTGCTGGCAAGCTGACGAAAGCTATTTAGGGCAACGCCGAGAGCACGAGGGCCGCGCTAATCACCTCGGCCTGCAATCTCACACACACACACACACACACACACACACACACACACACACACACACACACACACACACTTCAAAGGCGCGTGGGCAATAAGAAGTCGCGGCTCTTCAAAGTTTCGAGCGGTTATAGCCGGGTGAACGGCATTACAATCCACCAGCTGCAACGAAGGACGAAAAACAAAGTGGTAAAGCTGTTTTTTTTGAGCAACAGCTCTGGAAAATTGCGTTATAAATAAGATCAGCAGGGACACACGTGAGCGTTCGGTGGAAACCCGGAGATAAAGGCACAGGGACACGTGGACTGGCGATCGTAAATAAAGGGCGGAGTGACTGGGGAAAAAAAAATAATAAAAAAAATATATATATATATCCGAACTAATGACGTTCCTGACCAGCACCAGGAACAGGGCGCAAGCTGCGTTTCTGTCCTCACACAGGGCCGTTTTTGTCCTTGACACCCTTAAGTGTAAAACACAAATCGTTTTGTACATTTAGGAGCCATTTCATTACGACCCTGTGCACACAAGGACTGGGGAAGATTTCTCCGAGTTGATTTCGGCGCCGCGTTTCGGGTCGAGGCGAACCTCCTCCCTAATCTCAGCCCTTGGTCGTGTTTTGCCCTCCGGAAGTTGGACTGACTTTTACGTTATGAATTGCATTTTTTAACCCGCACCAGTTCTCCCAACTCTCCAATTCCTGCCGCCACCGTGCTTCGCGGTAGGCGTGGTGCCGTGGCGTGGAGCTCTGGGCTTCCAAGACTCAGACTCATGCTTCTTTGTGCAAGGTTTGTGAGATTAGCACCCATCCACCTTGGCTTCAGCTTCTCGGTAGCTTCCCCGACTTCTAGTGGCACCCTCAAGGGGTAGGCAGTTTGAATAAGAAGATTTGGGTGGAGAAGCATGCAGACAAGATCGGCCGAGTCTCTGGGAGGGAGGGGCCAGTCGAGGGATCATCACTCGGCGTGATTTTTCGGCCCTGCCCAAAAATAGCAACCGTAGGAGTATAATTAATGCAGGGCGCTGTGTAAGAGACAAAACCAAAAGCAAAACCTGCACCATTAAACGCGGCACTAAAACATAAAACAGACCAACGGAATCCAAAGAGAAATAGAAAAGAACAGAAAAGAAAAGAAAAAAACATGCAACGGAATCTAAAGGGAAAAGGAAAGAGATCAATTAATGCTAAAATAAAAATTAGAAAAAAGAAAACGAATGGTAAAGAGGGAAAAAAGAAAAAGGAACACAACAAATGCAGAAAATCGAAAAAAGAAATGAAAATAAAATAAAGAAAGAAAAAAGCAATCAATTCTAAAGAGAAAGACAGAAAGAAAGAGACGGCTAAAGAGAAGAAAAAAAGAGAAAGACTTTAGATTAAAAAAAGATAAATAGCAAACAATGAATGCTTAAGAAAAAAAAGAAAAAGCAAGGAATGGTAAAAGAAAGAAGAAAGAAATCAAGAAAATAATAATGATAATAATAATATTTAAGAGAAAAGGAAGAAAAACAAAAAGGAACACGCAATAAATGCTAAAGAAAAAAAGAAAACATCCAACCATCCATCATGTCCTGGTTAATCCACACAGGGTCGCGGAAATAAAAACAATGAATTCAAAACCAAGAACCAAGAAAGTTATAAGAATAATAATGCTGAAGGGAAAAAGAAAAACGTTAAGAAAGGGGAAAAAAAAAGGAAGAAATGAATGGGAAAAAAAAGATTAAAGGAAAGGAGGGAAGAAAAAAAATGCAGAAAGAAAAGAAAGAAACAGCAAATGTTTAAGAGAAAAGAAAAAAACAAAATAAAGAAACAGAAGGAAGCAAAAGCATACCAGAGCTGGTTGGCATTCAGGTGTGGCAACTAAAAAGTTACAAAAGCCATGCCAGTCGGGTGAAGGAATGTGAAGCACAACATGTTCCACGATTCGAAAGGTTTTATTTTTTTCAATGCTATTTATCTCCAGTAAAACTGATAGTCTGTAACACTTCATTAAAACAATAAATAGATTTACAGAAATGATTGCTGTTTTCCAGGGAAACGTAGAGACAGAGAGAGAGAAAGAGAGAGAGACAGAGAGAGAGAGAGACAGAGAGAGAGAGAGAGAGAGAGAGAGAGAGAGAGAGAGAGAGAGAGAGA
>JAUZST010011988.1:0-11654 GCA_034779995.1 Parotocinclus haroldoi
GTGTGTGTGTGTGTGTGTGTGTGTGTGTGTGTGTGTGTGTGTGTGTGTGTGTGTGTGTGTGTGTGTGTGTGATCTGATCATCTGCTGCTTCCGCCTGTGGTCCCATCCCTTGCTCTTGTTCATTCTGTCTCTGGGGAGAATTGGGTTGAAGCCACATTGCTTCCCTTTGCAAACCCTAGAAAGCAAGGGATTGAGCTGACTTGGTTATGGTAATGGACTATGGATCTGAAATTCCCAGGTTCAAATCCATCTTACCTCTGGTTACCTAAGCTGTCACCACAGGATGTTTGGCAAATGAAAATTTTCCTAAAAACCTTTTCTCATAAATGAATATTTGCACTACTTTTGGTTCTGTAATTACAAGATGCAGTCCCTTGGTTTTTCTTCATTCTTTGTTAGTCCCCTTTCCTCTGTCCTCTGAAGGTCAAGATCCATATATATATAGCTTGGTAGAGGCAGGGTTTGGAGCTTCGACCTTCTGGTTTGTAGCTTGGTACCACCTTGCTAGCAGAGTTCTTCATTTGTTGACTAATATAATAATATAACATGGATGCTCCTATTCTTTAACTGAGTTGTTTCAAATGTAGTCCAAAGTCTATGTAGCAAGATCAGTTGTCCCTATTTGGTCCTCCCCCACGGTCACGGCTGGACCGAAACACACGTGCAGCCTGCTCTACGAACAGCTGAGTGTGTGAGGACTGTGTTTGGGAATGTGGCTAGAGAGGGTACAGCTGCCTTCCTAACTGACTTGTCACTACTCTTGTGCTTACTGAGTATGTTTTGTATGAGACAGATGGATAACGTACAGCAGTGATGGCATGGTGATCACCCTGAAAAAGCCATGTTATAAAGGTAAGGTAAGGACATGAGTTTGTAGGTCTGTTGGCCAGCTGCTGTTGCTTCCTTCTAGTGTTTATTAAGAGCAAGCTGTGGAAACACATTGTCTTTTTATTTAATTTAATTTTCATTATTACAGGAGTGGGAGTGTAACTGGTAAATGTTGCAGGGTGTTATGTAGTAGGATAAATGAGATTTCTAAATGTTAGATCTCTCTCTCCCTCTCTCATATACCCCCCTTGGCTATAGAACTTAATGGCCTATATTAATCACTGATCTTTGTGTGTGACTTGTAATGTGGTGTGTATGCCGTTGTGTGTTATTGTGAATGTAAATCTAACAAAAAGCCTCGCAGGACTTCATTGACTCTGTAAAAACAGTCAGATAAAATGGAACGGAACATAATTCTTAATGTTTTCTCTGCCTTCACCACAGATGATTCATCACATAAACAGGGTTGCCAGGCTCTGAGACAGGACAGCGTCCAGCAACTAATCAAAACCAGACCCAAACTAGAATCACTCCCAATCCGTTTAAATTCCAGGATATATTATGAAATGTAAGGCATTATTTTACATTTACATTATACAATAATCAGACCCCATTTACAGTAGGTTGTTTCATATGCAAGTACCTGTATTGTAACTGGAAAGACTAAGGCACATAATGTGTGTGAAAACACACTCCAAGATGCATTGATCCTGCCCAATATTTTACAACACAGAACACATCCAAAGTGATAAATTTTGCATGGACAGAGAAACAATATGCATAGGAAGATCTTCAAACGTTTTGTTTAATTTGGGCGGATCAGTGTTGAAAAGAAAAAAATCCTTTGACCTCAAAAAGTTTTGAAAAAAACTTTGAAAAGTTTGACCTCACATTTGTCTGTATGCCATATTTTATGAAAATTAACCATTGTTTTACCAAGTTTTGTCTTGTTTTAAAGAAAACTAGGACAGGTTTATGGTATCTTTGTAGTATTTAGTTACCATAAGATACCTTAGGAATTCATAGTTGAATCATGGCTAAATATACAATAACCATTGTTACTTTAAACTGTTTATTGTTAGTTGAAGGTGAAGCACCAAGGTGTTCTATGGTAACTGGGTATACTAAGAAAATCCAAGATCGTGTGACTATGGTACTTAAGTAAATTGTGGTAAAGTTATAGTAATCATTCATAGTTTACTTTCTGCTAAAATAATGACAGTAAAACAATTACAATTTTTAATATGGCCACTTATGGTATCAACACTTATGTATCATATTAGCTGTGCTTTTGAACATTATATATTTTCAAGAAATGTATGTTGATTGTTACAATTCTGACATTTGGTGTAACGGCAACTTTTTGCAAATAAAAACAGCATACAATACAAGCAGCAGGGGGTTCAGTGTTATTGGTGGCTGAAGAAGCATTTGAAATGTAAAGTGTCGCCGTTCATGTTGTTAAACTCTTGTCGAGATACAAGACTCATGGACTGACGAAGTGTAAACGAGGTCTCAGAGTAGGTGCTTAGATGGTGGAGTGGCAACTTGCTAGTCCATAAGTGTGGCTAATGTCAGCTGTTGCCAGCAGTTTTTGGCTGGGTTGGATGTGGAAATGTTGAAGCTCAATAACCAAGTTTATACACCTTTATAGATAATTCACCTGACATGTAATTGGAAAACGATTTAGGATGGCACAGTGGGTTAGCGTTTAGTGCATGTGTTTTTGCCTTAAAGTTCAAAGCCCTGGGTTAAAGTTCCAAAATTCTGTCCTAGCCATTACCCCTATGGAGTTTGTGTGTTCTCCCCGTGTCTGTGTTCATTTACTTTAGGCACTTTTTTTTCCTTTCAAAGCCCAAAGGCATGCATTAGCACAAATGGCGTCTGCAGATGAGCAGGGTAAGGCAGCTATACCAGGTCCTTTGGTTCGTTCCCACCTTGTGCCCTGTGCTGCCAAATAGGCACCGGCCACCCTACAGTCATGCATTGGAATAAATGGGTATGGAAAGTGAGTGACTAAGTAATATGGTTTGCAGCAGGCTAAAGAAAGAAATGCCTTATATACCATGTGCTTCTAATGTAATCTGGAACAGAATAAAAATAAACTGTACTCCAGGTACCTTTCATGGTACTTAAGGACACTTAAACGTAGAACCAAACGGCCCTGTTTCAGTTTATGTCCTATATTTATTTGTGTGTTTTTAATACACACTTGGTAGAAACTGCATGTTTCTCTCCAGGTGAGACTGCAATGTTAGCTTTCAGTATCTGGATGAGTGATCATGGTGACCTGCATAATGAAGACACTGGCTCGCTGCAGAGTGTGTATAAGACTGAAGTGGAGGAGTGTGTAAACATTGAGCGGAAGTAGACCCTTTAACTGGCCTGTATTCAACTCCGTAAGATATGGAAAGGAGCTTGTCTCATTGATGTCACTTGTTCTTGAGTGAGGGAAGTAGGAGGTGTCTGGAAGTCCTTGACTTGACTGTGTTGCCATATCCACGTGCGTATGTTACTGCATAGCATGTGTATCGAGGTAGAGCCACATAACTTCCATTCACATTTCTGGTCTGGTGTGATTATTATCCCTAATTAATTATATTAATAATATTAATTAATTAATTCTAATGCAAAAATCTTCTTAATCTCACAGTTGGTAACAAAGTACTTGTACATGTGTATATATTTTAGGTGTTTGTATTTTATACATACATATCTGTGACTTACTTGCTTTTACTCACTACAGTTTAAAATGGGGTTCTTTAAGCATTCCTGCTGCTTTTTTTTAAATAATGTGCTTTATCTGTTTTCCTCTTTAGTCAGGTAAGGGTGCATATGGCAAAAATAAAACAATCATTGTGGTTCTTATCTTATTGCGTGTGCCTCGGTTCAGTTTTCTTGCAGACTATGTACACATTTACTGGCATTCATATGTTACAGCTATGAAAGATTTGCACCTACTTATAAGATTGTTTGAAATGGAACCACCAGGTATGTCCAAGCAGAGGTTCACGTGCTGTGTGCTGAGTTTTGCATAACGCTAAAACACACTTTCGTTTTGCATTAATCAGTCCATCACAGCTTGAACCATGCGTTACCTTGCCACATGCATTATGTAAGAGATTTATTGTACATGTACAATGGAATGGATAGGAAAAATATTTATTTGCGGATTATATTATCTTGTTAACCATATTCTTGTCTCTTTTGGCCAGGAATAAGTATATTTTATTTCTACACTTTGGTTTCTGTCATTCTGTCTGTCAATTGACATAAACCTTTATGACTTTGTGCAGACATTGCAAACAACTATATTGACTAAGAATTGGTTTAAGTTGCTCAGATTTGTGACACGTTGTAATGAGTTGAATCCAAAGGACCTGCAAATCTTGTGATAATGACTAAGAGAGTTGGTGAAAACGTTAAAATACTTAAACTCCCAACTTTCAGAAGCTGGACACAAAGCATGGGTCACTAATTCAGTGCCATGGAAGGATCTCCAACCCTGTAAAAATGCCACAAAGGGGCTCAAACCCATTGCTGGGTGGTGATAGTTTTTGGTTTAACTCTGAATACAGTTGATTCGGGTTAATGGGATCAGCCGCTTATTAGGACCAAATAATAAAGTACCGAAACAAATCCTTTTATATACATGTAATGTTATTCCACTTAATCGGACCAAAGAACGTGTACAGGATGTAATTTCCGTGTAGAAACTCTTAGTCTCTGGCATCACTACCCAGTTCTCCCCAGCCCATTACTGCCACCTACAGGTCTTTGCCTAACATTTCCATTTACTACAAAAAGAAGCCACAATTCTTAGACACTTAGCCACTCCAAAAGCGCTCAAATCACACTGGATAGGTTCTTCAAACTTTGACTGGAATTTAGTAAGAACTTATTTTTTTTACAGTATTATGCTTCACATGCTGATTATCTATACATTGTGTTGTAGATCGTTTCGAAAAACTTGTTTGCAAATTAATTTTTCAATGAACAAAGTTGGTAAGCAACAGTAGTTCTTGTTTGTACGTTTGCTATACGTGTAAATAACACAAAGGTTTAACAAACATTTAATATGTTACATAAATTATAGCATGTCCCACCTTGTAACATAGGGTATGCTTGTTTAATCGAACTAGCCGGTTATTAGGACCAAAATGGCTGCGTCCCGATGTGGTCCAATTAACCCGGATCGACTCTATTGGCATATGCCCTCTCCGCTTTATTTGTTCATTTTCCTGTTTTCCTCACAAATCCAAATGTAAACATATAGACCTTTCTGAGCCACTGACCATAGTGACCCTTATTGACTCTTTGTCACTAAACTAGACCAGTTAATTGACTAATTTCTCATGTGACTATTCAGAACAAGCTGTAGGTGAGAGTACAATAGTAACATTGGTTACAGAACCTTTTTCAGCATGGTAAATATACACTTTAAATAACACTTTGACCCAGTAAATAAAGAATACATTTGAACAAGGCAGTAAAAGATGAATTGGGACAAAATACACAAGGGCTTGAATCCTCTACAGATTGGAGTTATGTGTACATTCTCACTGGCAGGCTTTTATAAGGACCAGATAAAGATACTATTCAGAAGAATATCGTAGAGGTTCTGTAGATATCACATTCTTACAATTGATAGAAGTAAAGACACCAATTATAAACAAAACATTTACATGTATGTACCTATAGTAAGACAACAATATAGCCCTTTTGTGCTGAGATTGCAATACATTTTAAACGCATCTTATGAAATCCAGATGGGGAGCTTAAGATCTTATGCCCAAGAACTTTCCGGTTATACAAATAGTAGAGAGAAACAACTTATTTGTCCCAAAACTTATTCTGGTTGAGATCACAGGGTGGGTCTGTGGAGCCTATCCCAGAATTCACTGGGGACAGGCAGATGTACACCCTAGTAAGAGCAACAGTCTGTGTTTAAACACCACCAACCCAACCCAAATGCATATTTGCAATGTTTTTTTTTAAATCCGATTACTTTTGTGTGGTTCCTAAACATTATTACATCAGATTTTCTTCATTTGTTGTGAAATTCTCAATGGCCTATGTTTTATATGCTATTTGTTTTATGTAACCTAGTCATTGCTTTGCTTTTTACTATTTTTGAAGTGTGAATCAGTGGATAAGTTTTTGAACTCCTAATCACGAAGCTGAGTGTAAATCCAATGTTAATGTATTTCCCTTGAGCTAGTCTCCTACTGTCCTAATGAAACAACTCTTAAATGAAGCAATTTTACAAAGCCCCATATCCTCATCTTTAACAGTAAACATGCAAACTTTACTCCTAACTATACACCTAACCCCCAACCCCAATCTTGTCTTAAATTTATTACATGACCATTTCAGTCTGTTACAACTGTTATTGTACTTTTCCTCTATGCTTACAGACATATTGCAAAAACCATGTAAGTTATCCTGTATTTTAATTATATAAATATATATATAATTAAAAAAATGTGTGTCTGTGTGTGTCTGTGTGTGTCTGTGTGTGTCTGTGTGTGTCTGTGTGTGTCTGTGTGTGTCTGTGTGTGTCTGTGTTTATGTATATAATTTTTTTTAATCTGCTGAATCTCTGACCCCATGTTTATTGCTGTGCTCTGGTTTTATTCACTCACTGAGTCCATTACAGGTGTTAAAAATGTCAAACACCTGGGAAATGTGTTTGGAGCAATGGCTGTCAGTTTAATAAATGCTCATGCTTCCCTCAATCATGCCTAACCTGGCATATTATCTGGAGATTAGTTTTTTTTCTTCCCCTTCCTCTCTCCATTCTGACATTCAACTAATATGAAAATGGTGCCCTCTGCACTTTTTTTTTCTTCTGGTAAAGAAGGTCAGTGTTGTTCGTGCCAGGAGTGCTTTTATGCATTATCTTTGAAGCTTGTGAGACGTGTGCAGCAGGGAAGAAAAGGGAAGGCGTCACTGTGCATCTTGGTCCACTCAGGAGAAGTCTCCATGTTTGACTTTTCAACCTTTCAGAACTGGTTCCCCTGAGACAGAAACTGGGACAGGAAGTGACAAGTCAATGTCTTTTGCTTTCTGCAGGTTCAGGTGTGTATGTGCATGCTGTGCTTATAGCTTCAGGGGGTCTTGTAGTAGTGCAGGTTGAGGTGAGGGGTGTTTGGTCTCCTGCAGTGATGCAGAATGGTGGTTGGGCATCTTTTGAGGCATGACCTTGTTAGAAATTCATGTAAAGGGTATGCCATGAAGCTCTGACTCCTCCTTGGGCTTCTTATATTCCATTTGCTCTTTTGTCATTTGTCAACTGAAGCAATAGGCATATGCAATGACACCACCAATTAAATTGCTTCTATTTCGTATTTCTCTTCAATTCGGTACCATGGATTTCATTAGAAATATCATAATCAACATAATTTATCCTGGATATTGGTACATTTCAGATCTTGTTAGTATTTGGAATTTCCCCTTAAGGTGCCTTGGACTCATCAGATCTGTGTCATCCCAGTACTGATTTGACAATATTACAAAGAGAATAATGTGATGTTTGGCTATCTTTATTCAAGTGCCTTGCAAATGCTTTGTGGTTTAGGTCAGATGACTGGAGAAAAGTCTGTAATAGTCAGTAAGCTTTGTGTGCCTGCATTTCAGGCTAGCAACAGGTTAAAAAAGCGGCTATGTGTTAGGGTTCCTACCTTCCCTTGGATCGTTTGGCCGGCTTATATGCATTATCTTGATTATGTCCTGATCCCAAACAGCTGTTTCACGTCCTATAAAGGCGTGGTGTTGGTGCTATTCAGTGCCAGGTCATCATTATTCCAATCCATCTCCGTTCGGTTCGCGCGTCTGACCACTGGCGTCCTTGCGCCCTTTCGCGTCCCGAGAGATAGTGGTAAAATCCAGGGGGCTTGTAGTGCCGTTGGACTGGTATGGGCGGGTAACCCCCCGAGGTAAATTTAGTTTGTTAGGGACACTTTGAGGGTTTTTCCATACCGTACTCGTGCTGAGAACTGTAGTTTATAAGTTTTTTTTAAAAAGGTGACCTGACAAGACAATATCTTGGGTAAAAAACTGCGCATTCAAGTGATTTAATGGACATCAGACACAAATGTTTGTAATAGTACAGTCTCCCTTCACAAGTGAGTTAGCAAACAACCATTCATCTCGGTCTTTCATAACAGATATTTTTCTCCAGGATTTCTTGTAGTTGAGCTACATAGTTAAGGGACTTGCTTAAACACCCCGTGGGGGAGATTGACCGAGCCAATATTTGTACTCATGCCCAACAGCTGATGATCCGAGAGTTGTAATCACTAAGCCACTAGTTTGTCTTAATTTGCTATGTTTTATCTCCATTTTGATCACATTTATCCAGGTAAGGGTTGTATGTGGGAGGTGGGTATAGAGCTCCTCCTGGATTTTCCCCTCTCTCAGAGATTGCCAGTCGTACCGGTGTGCCGGACAACCAGACTGGAATGCCCTGCTGGGGCTCAGTCCCCACGGTACTGGTTTACACAGTTACTGCTGCTACACAGGAGAAAACAATATACTAGTTGCAATTTTAGTGTTCTGTATGATTTTCAACAAAATGAAAGTGGGGAAATCATGTTTGGTTTAATGAAGCTCTGCATGTTCTTAAAAGGTGTTTTCAAATCTGAGTACCTGCTAGAAGTCTGTGAAAATTTGCAGACCAGCTCTGCTTACCAGAATGAGAATCAGAAACATTTATTCGCCAAGCACAAGGAATCTTTCCGGTTTGTCAACAAATCTGTGAGCAAATTATTAAATGTTTAACAGTATACTTCAAAGAATGATTAGAAGAAAGATTTGCATATTTCTCCGTTCCGTGCATAATATCAATTCAAGGAATCAGAATTTCAGTGCATAAAGTCAAAGGCTGCAGTTGTCTTCTAAGTAAGTTGAGTTGAATCAAATCTTAACATGTGAATTAAATATGATAGTGACTACTTACCAGCCATTTTCACACAAGATATCAAGTCATTATCTCTACAATTCCGAGGAAACTGTAATTGAGGTAAACCAGTGTTTTTAAAAAAAATGCTGGTTTAATGACAACCGGGTAAATGGAAGTAAAGAGTTAAGGCTGTGACCTGGATATAAATGACAAGTTTAATTTTAGAATCTGTCCTTCTCTCATCCTTTCTCCTCTTTCTCCCCCTCCCCCATCGTTTACTCTTGCAGTTTCCTACTCTCTCACGTTGTCTCGAAGGTACCTGTCAGATTTTTGCTGTCAGAGTTGGCATGGTGATGATTGGTACATGGCTGAGCTAAAGGCTGAACATGGACTGGCACATAAATGTAATTCCAGTATTAAGTCTATGGCTCTCGCTACATAGCCTTCTAAGTCACAGACAGTGGAAAAAGTGGAGGCTTTCATGGTTGTTGGCACTGTGCTAAATGGAGGTGAGCTTATCAGGGCTAATTTGTGGTCGGAGAACAGCAGTTGCTGAGGAGTTAAGCTGTCAGACTGCAGGCGCCGCACTGCAGCACCAGCATCTCCCTCTTTCCCCAATCCCTCCTTTCATCAAACCTCCATGTGTATCCCTCTCCTCTTGCCTTTTTATGTCCTCAATCTGTCTCCAGTCCTCTCTATCCATAATCTTCACCCCTATACTTCTTTTCTTCTTTTGCCTCATCTTGTCTTTACATGTATTTTTGTCAATTACCCTCCCATTTTTATACAATTCCTTCCTCAGCCCCTTCCCTTTTTTGCAACCTGAACTCGTTCAAACCAATGGTAACTATTCATACATCTTCATCAATACTACACTTAGGAATTTGCTGTAGCGAGACCATGGCTGAAAGTGGCTATTGGGACATTGGTTAAGATACTGGACAGTTAATGGATGGGTCAGGGTTCAAGTACTGGCATTGCCAAGAGCTTCCATGGCTGGGCCCTTAAGCAAGACCCTTCCTGAAAGTCCATAAAGTACTGAAATTTAGTACAATTTCTTTCCCCATAAAGAGTAATGCAAATTAAATTAACAATCCTAGACCCCCAGAAAATCGACTTTGTATGAAGCATTATATGCATTAATAGAGTTGTATTGTACATGCTCCCTGATTTATGATGGAAATGTGTTCTGACAAAAAAGTGTGTGTGTGTGTGCGCGCGTGTAATGAACCTATGAGATGCAAGTAGTCTATACTCTTTTTATAATGGAGTTTAAAAATCGTAATTTATGTGGTTATAGTTTGAAAGTGATTTCTTCTGTTTTTTTTTTTCTTCCATTTTTTAAAAATTTGCCCTTATAACTAACTTTTAAGGACATACAGGGACTTGTATATAACTTAGATCTAATACTTACTATATAAGAATATAGTACTGTAGATAATAAAGAAGCATGATCACAGCAGAGATCGAGGGCTATTGTTAATATGAATCACTGTATACTGGATTATGAATCAGGTTTAGGCTCATACAAGCTCAAGCAAGTGTGTATAGTACTGAGCAAACGACAAGATCCGAGACCTTTTTCTAGTCAAAATGCATCAAGAACTGAAATTCACTGTGCCACTACTTTTGTAAGGTAAATTTGTTTTCTTTTTGTTTATATACACAAGTAACATACTTCTGACAAAGATTAGAGGATATTTCAAAATTGAAAATCCCCAATAAAATATCCCCTAATTTGTGAGCAATGTATGTGCTTATTAGTTGGGTAACCTATTTAAATTCTTACATATTCCTTATAGCGTTCTTGGAGTCTTCACTGTTGTAATAGGCTTTCTCACTTATTTGGGCCAAATACATAAATTGTGAAGCTGCTTTGAGGGAATTCCCCATGAAAAAGAAAAAAATGCTCTAGAATGGCTTTGTCTAGGGGGAATGCTGATATGCTGATCAGCAGTATGATGAGATGATGGAGTAGCTTGTGGTTACCAGTATAGGATGTCGGTTTGATGTGCAAGGTAGTAAAGTGTGTATTTTAGTAAACAGAATTGGGCTGCTGGTATGGTGGGTATGCTGTATTAACTGTTTTTTACCAGTAAAAGGATGCTGCTTTGGTAGGTACGACAGGATGAGTTATTTATATAACAGAAGTTATTTACTGTATAACCAGCAAGAACCAGAGCTTCCCAACTGGATTGGAAATGGCTGAAATATTTCTCCATGTTTATTTATTAGTGGTCTGCTGATAGTTTCGCTGCTGAACATCAATGGTCTTGCTGGGAAAGCTGGTTGATTTCGGCTGCGCGCGCGCTTGATAGGAGAGGGGGTGTGTTCCTCACTGTGGGCGGGCCTACCGCGTCACTCAGCGGCATTACGGCAGCACGTGCTGAGCGAGAGAGCTAGAGAGGGGAGAGTGTGTGGAGCTGCACGACTACCGGCAACCGTGGCTGCGTGGGATCTTGCTTGAATAATGCACGCGCCGTAGCGTTAAAGGAGCACTAAACGCACTAAATGCATAGCGGCAGCTTGCAGCTCCGACGGAGAGAAAATGTCCCACTACCGCTTCATCAAATGCTGTGAGTACCGCGCTCGCGTTGCCTCACTCTGCCAATGATGTCATCGCAATGATGTGAGCGCGCGCTTGTGCAGTGGTGGGATGCAGTGTGTGTTGCGCCTTAACTGCAACTGTCATCATGCATGCCGGTCTCGATTAGGGTGCAGACAGACTCTTAGTTCACACTCACACTTTGCGCTCTTATTGCATGTGTTTTAATTTGATGGGATGTCTTATGTGCGTGTGCACACCAAATTAGACATGGAATGAAATCTGGTATGGCTGGTCCCTCTCACACTCACACACTCACACTCGCTATCTCTCTCTCTCTCTCTCTCTCTCTCTCTCTCTCTCGCTCTCTCTCTCTCT